>JANAVB010016199.1:8031553-8156553 GCA_029216955.1 Iris pallida | reverse complement strand
AAAGCCTTAAAAAATAATCTAATGCACAAATTAAATTCTAAAAATGAAAATAAAAATTTTAATGCATGGTTAGGCCCCTATACAAGTCCACTAGGGTTAAACCAGTTGCTAGCACAACAAGAGTCAACATATTCAGGAAATCACATAAAGGTCAAAAATGGCTGAAATGACTGAAATACCCTTCTATAAAAAAATGGATGTTACAAATCTACCCCCTTAAAATAATTTCGTCCTCGAAATTAAAGACAAAACTGCATGATTAAGAAAGAACAAAATCATACCACAAGACTGGAAAAGATAGGGGTAACGTTCACGCATCTCATCCTCCCTCTCCCAGGTGGACTCTCCTAGAGAGTGATGCTTCCAAGCTACGCGAACTAAGGGTATCGACTGGTTCCGCAACACCTTCTCTCGTCGGTCCAGAATCTCAACAGGCTGCTCTGGATAACTGAGAGTAGGTCCCACCTCGACCTCAGAGTGGTCCAGTACATGGCTAGGATCTGCCACATACCGTCTCAACTGCGATACGTGAAATACATTGTGGACTCCCGCTAAGGAAGAAGGTAACTCCAGTCTGTATGATACGTTACCGACCCTTCCGCTGATAATGAAAGGTCCAATATAGCGTGGGCTAAGCTTCCCTCCTCCACCGAATCGAATAGTGCCTCGAGTCGGTGAAATCCTCAAGAATACCATATCTCCTACCTAGCACAAGCATGGTCTCAATTAACTAAAACAATCATACAATCAACAAAACACAAACAAACAAGATTCTAATCTAAGTCTAAGCTATACCTCAAACTGCAAAGGTCTCCGGTGGCTGTCGGCCCAATGCCGCTACCAGTCCTGCGCCACGCGAAGTCGATCCCTGATGAGCTTTACCTTCTCAGCTGCGTCCACAACCATCTCAGGTCCCAGTAAAGCTCGCTCTCCAACATCATCCCAAGACAAGGGAGTACGACACCTACGCCCGTACAACGCCTCGAATGGTGACATACCAATGCTGGCCTGGTAACTGTTGTTGTATGCAAACTCTACCAAGTACAAATGATCCTCCCATGATCCTCCAAAATCCAAAACATAAGTCCGCAGCATGTCCTCGAGAGTCTGAATAGTCCTCTACGACTGTCCGTCCATCTGAGGGTGGTAAGCAGTACTGAATTTGAGCTGAGTACCCAAACTAGTCTGCAAACTTCGTCAGAAATGGAAAGTAAAGCGACTATTCTGATACGAGACAATGCTCACCGGAACTCCATGTATCCTGATAATCTGCCTCATATACAACTCTGCTAGCTTCTCCGTAGACGTCCCCACTTTGAATGGCAAAAAGTGGGCCGATTTGGTCAACCTGTCCACGATAACCCAAATCGCGTCTTTCCCTCCTGATGAACGTGGCAATCCAGAAACAAAATCCATCGTGATGTGCTCCCACTTCCACTTCGGAATGGGCAATGGCTGTAACAGTCCTCCTGGCCTCTGCCTCTCCGCCTTAACCTGCTGACAGATTAGGCACCTGGTTACAAAACGTGCTACCTCCCGCTTCATCCCATACCACCATACATGCTTCTTCAAGTCTTTATACATCTTATTGGCACCTGAATGCATAGTGTACTAAGAGCGATGGGCCTCCTGCATAACCTGCTCCCGAAGCTCTCCGCTAGGCACATACAGTCTGGAACCGTGCCTCAATATGCCATCCTCCGCAATGATGAACTCCGCATCTGCCAATCTTGCTCGAACCTGCTCTCGGATACACCGCAGAGTAACATCATTAAACTGAGCTGACTTGATCCTCTCCATCAAGTCTGACTGAATCTGTAAGCCCCATATCTGCATCTGAACTCCTGGCACGATCACCTCGATCCCCAAACTCTCCAAATCTGCTAATAGATGACGATCCATCGTCAAGCACATAGCTACCGGATACCTACTCAAGGCATCGACAACCACATTGGCCTTCCCTGGATGGTACTGCAATGAAATATCGAAGTCCTTCATCAACTCCAACCATCTGCGCTGCCTCATGTTGAGCTCTTTCTGTGTAAACACATACTTCAAACTCTTGTGGTCTGTGAAGATCTTCATACGCTCTCCGTATAGATAGTGCTTCCACAGCTTCAGAGCAAAGATAACCGCCGCCAACTCCAAATCAAGGGTAGGGTAGTTCTTCTCATGCAGACATAAATGCCTGGATGCATAGGCAATCACCTTCCCATGCTGCTGCAAGACACAACCCAAACCCTTCCCTAAGGCGTCACTGTAGATAGTGAACCCGCCTGATCCTGATGGTAACGTCAAAATTAGGGCTGTCGTCAGCCGCTTCTTCAGCTCATCAAAAGTAACCTGACACTCCTCTGACGAGACAAACTCTGCGTCCTTCCGGGTCAGCCTAGTCAATGGCTCTACAATTCGAGAAAAATCCTGAACAAACCTCTTGTAGTATCCTGCCAATCCCAGAAAGCTCCTGATCTCTGCGACTGAACTCGGTGCTGTCCATGCCTCAACTGCTCTGATCTTCTTCGGATCGACTGAGATCCCATCTCCGGTCACCACATGACCTAAGAAATCAACTCGATCCAAAAAGAACTCACACTTCGAGAGCTTACCGTACAGCTGCTCATTCTTGAGAGTCTCCAGCACCACTCTCAAATGCTCCTCATGCTCCTCTGGGGTCTTCGAATACACCAAAATGTCATCGATGAACACCACCAGAAACTTATCCAAGTACTGGTGGAACACCTTGTTCATCAAGTTCATGAACACCGCCGTGGCGTTAGTTAACCCAAACGACATTACCATTAACTCAAACTGGCCATATCGAGTCCTGAAAGCTATCTTCGGAATATCCACCTTCTTCACCTTCACCTGATGATATCCTGACCTCAGATCAATCTTGGAAAATACCTTCGCTCCGCTCAGCTGATCGAACAGGTCATCGATCCTCGACAGCGGGTACTTGTTCTTGATCGTGAGGCTATTGAGTGCCCTGTAGTCGATACACATCCGTACCGATCCATCCTTCTTCGGTACAAAGATTACTGGCGCACCCCATGGTAAAGAACTCGATCGGATGAAGCCCTTGTCCTACAACTCATCCACTTGCTTCTTCAGCTCCACTAGCTCACTGTTGTTCACTCTATAAATATGCTGAGATATCGGCTCTGCACCGGGTATCAAGTCTATAGAGAACTCTATATCCCTGTCCGGAGGCAACCCTGGCAACTCCTCCGAAAACACATCCATAAACTCAGCTATCAGTGGATGTGGCACACTCTACTCCTCTGCTGAAACTCCGCAGAAAACTCCGCTGCTCTGCTCTGACTCCCGCTGGTGAACTCGAACTCTCGCTCTCCTGGCATGCTGAAAAGAACTCTACCCCCACGGTAATCTATACTGGCATGGTGCCTGCTCAACCAATCCATACCGAGTACAATATCGTAGTTCGGTAGTGGCATCACGAGCAGACTCACATCCAGTTCTCGGCCTCCCAAAACTACTCTCCGATCCTTGTAAACATCACTGACGAGGATAATACCACCCTCAGTCATGATCTTTCAAGTCCTAGGCAAAGGTTCAGAAGAAAGCTGGTGTCTAATGGCAAAAGATACAGACACAAAGCTATGGGAAGCACCCGAATCAAATAATGCGAATGCGGGAAAAGAGTCGATAAGAAGAGAACCTGCTATCAGATCGCCTACTGCCTCGGCATCCTCCGCTGCCAAGGCGAAAACTTGCCCCCTCTAGTCTGCTACTGGTGCTGAACAAACTTCTGCTACTGACTCGGTAAGGGTCCCTTCTGCTGCTCCACTGGTGCCTTGGTTCCTGATCCCTGTCTTTTACGCCCGAAAGCCTCAGGACAGTCCCTCAACTGATGCTCTGATGAACCACAGAGTAGGCACTTGCCTAGCCTCTTCCTGTACTTACTGCACCTGTGTCCTGGCTTCTTACAGAAGTTATAAGTGGTGGCCTGCTGCTGTCTCGGTGCCTACTGACCATGTCTCTGCTGTGCCTACTGAAATGGCCTCTGCTGTTGGAAAGACCTTTGCTGATGCTGCTGCTGAAAGTGGGGCTTCTTGGTCGGTCCTTCACTGCTGCCGGCTGCATGGGAATCACGGCCTCTCTTCTGCTTCAGCTCTAGATCATCCTCTACTGCCATGGCTCCCATCAAAATCTCCTCAAATATAGCATTCCTGTTGCTCTTGGTTAAGGACTTGACTTCCTTAACCAAACCCTTCCTGAATCTTCTAGCCTTCGCTGTCTCGCTAAGGCCCTCCACAAATCTGCCCAGGTGGCAGAACTCTTCGGCGTACTCCTTTACAGTCTGGTTCCCCTGAACCAGGTTCTCAAACTGCGTCTCCAACGCGCCAAGTGCAGAATCAGGGAAGAACTTTTCCTTGAAAAGCTTCTTAAAAGCCTCCCAAGTTTGCCCTATAGTACCAACCCTGGGGTCGGTCTGGTACCAAGTGCGGGCGTGATCCTGCATAAAACTGCCTGCTGCTTCCACCTAGAGTCTAGCCGGTATCTCTGCGAGACAGAAAATCTCCTCTATATGCTCGATCCAGTCGTCCGCGTAAAGGATACCCTCCGTACCCTTGAAGTCCCGCGGCCTCATCTTCTGGAACTTCTGAATACCTGGAGTCTCGACTGGTATGGCTTAATCTATCCTTCCTGAGTTTGGGCAGTCACCCTCTCCACTGCCACCATCGCTAACTGGTGGGCATTATCAATGCCCTGCCTCATGTCCTCTGACTGACGTTGCTGCGTCTCCATCATCTGCTGAATGAAAGCGAAATACTGCGCCGCATCAATCGTCCCCTGGGGCGGTGGTGGTAGCATCCCCTGTACTCCTAGGATAGCCCTCGGAGCTGGTGGAGGAGCACCCTCAAAAGTAGCAGATGGGCCCACCTGAGCTGGAACAAGCGGCACTGTGGTCCCTGGGGCCTGCTGGGTCAGACGAGAAGTAGCCGACCTCTCAGTGGTGTCCCTGTGACCAGAGCGCTGCGATCGTGTCTCCACCATCCCGAAGACAGATCAAACAAGGAATCGATTACTGAAAAGAAACGAATTTATCAAAGAAGGACAGTTTTTTTCAAAAGGAGACAATTAACAACAAGAATTGATAAGAATTTTTCCTAATGTGATTGAGTACCTTAACTTATATCCTATATCCTATTACAGGCTGTAATGATACTCTAGTTCGAGTACCACTACGAATCATACTAGTTGTGATTGGGGACCAGCATGGGCCACCACTAAAAACGTGTTATGACCTGCACCCAGTGTAAGGGCACGAGAAGTAACGAACGCCCAGCCTACGCCACAGTGTCGGCGGTAGAACTGTCCTGAGTCACAGTATCTAATACAGTCTAAAATAAACTCCAAATGGAGAGTAAATAATAAGTAACTCAATCACAATACTAAGATAGAATAGAAGAAAGAATCTCAAGAGAGTCACAGATAAAAGTCTAGGTGTAAACCACCAGAATAAAACTCAAGTACAACTCATAATGTCTCAAACAGAAATATAATTAAAGTACTAAGTCTCAGCTAGACTATAAGCAAGTCCTCAGCGAATGTGGGATCCTCCTGAGGGTCCACGTCGCCAGTGTCATCTAAGCCAATGCCATAGTAAATAGGGTAGTACTCCTCATCAATACCTGTAAAACTTTTAACATGCCCAGTCAGGACGGAACGAGCACATATCTCTCACAACAGTTCATAGCAGTAATAGACACATAAAGCAAGCTATAGAAAACTATACATGAATCATTGTAAAGAATAATCAACAAAAGAGAGAGAGACTATAAAATGAGATATAATATGATAAATAGAGAAATACAACCTTCTACGTGAATCAGAGCATGAATTGGTTATAAAAACGGTCTGGGTTGCACATGGATACAGCTATGGAATGCACATGGATACCTACTGAGGATAATGATCACATAACCAACTACACTCTCCCTGCCCCCAATCAATACACAAGGATCAATACATGTTATGTTATTGCACATGGATATCAACTACTGTATACATGGAGCTCATATGGTCATGAGTGTACATAAATAACATATGAGTGCACATGGATAGATATGAATACATGGAGTACATGATGGCCATGATAAAGTACATGAACATGACATACTCGATGTATCCGAGAGGATAACATCGTATGAAAAGATCTAGAGGGTACTAATCCGTGTGAACATCGTGTCAGCATCAAGTATACTAGTCTATAACAAGAGAACATATCCAAAGAAGTATGAAAAGATCAGAGAATGTACTCGCCTGGCAAATCGAACTGCTGATGATGAGGTGTAACTAAACTGGGGCAATGTAAACCTATTTAAAATACACACATGTCACAACCAAGTCTACAATATCAAGAGAAATAGCTACAATTCAAGACTACATGCTTCTAGGTCCATTTTGCTCAAAGTCAACCCTCGGTCAACTCTGGTCAAACCTGGTCAACGCTGGTCAACCCTGGTCAAACCTGGGTCAACTGGTCCGTCTACTAAATTCTAGATCATACACAAAATTTCAGGTCATTCGGAGTTCGTTTGAGTTGAATTGGATCAAGTTTGACCCAAAGTTGACTTTTGTCAATTTGGTCAACTTGTCGGCCAATTCGACTAAACTAAGCTCGAAATGACAAATCAAATCTGTCCTAGGGCTCCTATAGTCATATACACAACTACAATCTAATCTAAGAGAATTAACAAGCTTATATATTTATATATATATATATATATATATATATATATATATATATATATATATATATATATATATTTTTTATATATATATATATATATATATATATATATATATATATATTTTTTTTTTTTTTTTTTTTATATATATATATATATATATATAGGTATATACACACATGTGTATATACAATACAACAAAACCCAAATCTAACAAAAAGTGATGTGTGCGTGTGTGTGTACTGGTGCTTACTGAAATGAGTTAAATTCTGAGATTAAAACAGCAAACACAATCATGATATATCCCAAATTAATATACTATTATATACATATATATACAATCAAGAAACTATCTATATATATATGTATATATATATATATACAATGCTCAAAAGGAAAGTAATACCATTGGTTTTTGAAATAGGTTTAGTGAATCCAAATCTGGAATTAAAACCATCTCGACCCATTCTCAACATGTATGTATTAGCAATGGGTTTCAACGGGGTTTTATATATATATATATATATATATATATATGTATATATATACATATATATATATATATATATATATATATATGTATATATATATACATATATATATATATATATATATATATACATATATATATATATATATATATATATATTGAAAAGCATATAAACTCATAATTGATGGAAAATTATGAAACAAAACCAAAATTTGGTTCCCACAAATCCGAAACCTCATATATGTCCCGAAAACTCGGATTTTGTAAACTAAGAAGTTGGAAATCAAAATATCGTATTTAACTCAAAAATCGAAATATCATATAAATCTCAATTTTATCCAATTCAATGAAAACCCGATTATGCTTGGAAAAAAACAAACAAATAGGTGATGATCCCGCAGATGACTTCCCACAAGTTCTAATTATCATATATGAACTAATAATTCAGAAAATACGGACTAAAAAGTCAAGGATCGAAAAATCACATTTATATTCAAAACTTTGAACCCGAAAAACCTAATTTTGACAAAACGACTCAAAATGCAAAATACACCAAATCAACCCGCGTAACTCGGCATACACACTGGTCTCAACCCATGTGATACGCTCGGGTACTCTTGGGTTTGAAATCGTGTCCGTGTCATGTCCACAGAACGCGTATCGGAATTTCCCGATACCGAGTGGTACGCGTGCGTTCTCGCTCGTTTGAGCGCCGCACACGCAACGAAATGCCACGTGCTTGTGCACGTAGCTGGGGGGGTCCTGGGGTAGGTCTAGGACACGTTGACGGTGACACGCTGCATGAAACAGCGCACGCAGACCCACGCACCCGTGCGGCCTGCTGCGCGGGCGCGCGCCCCCGCACCCTCGTGCGCGTGGTGCCTGCCTCGCTGCTCCCTCGTCGGGCCACGCCGCGACTTGGGGTTCATCCTACGGGTCTTCTAGGTCTAGGTCAACATGTCCCGGGTCATGGAATGGGTCTTCGCTATGTCGTGTGCGCGCACGAAGTCCGTTTCCGCGACAAAAATTAGCCCGAGTGCACAGTGTGGCTGACCAGTGCACGCGCGATTTCTTCGCGCTCGCTCGACGAAACATCGTGAAATTTTATGGACATGTGGGCAAAGATTACCCCTACGTGCTCATAAAATTTCACACAAGACGGAGCTCTATGCGTCGAGTTATGACGCACAGGCTGCAGGACGTGCACGGTATCTCGTACACGCGTGTCCGTGTCCGAATAGTCCCTGAAAAGTCATCAATTTCCAATTTGTCTTCACAAAAGTTTATTGAAATGACATTATCTAAACATCCATGAAGTCAGAATCGAAAAAAAGCAACTTTCAATCCTAAGCGGCATTTCGTCGAACACGTGCCGTAAGGGACCGACACGGGCTCGATACCTCCATCAAACGGAGTCAAAATCCTACCAAATTTCGTAGGCAAGGCTACGACACCTATATGGATGCAAAAATGAAGAAAAAACTAGATTTGCAATGATAGATTAGGGTTTTATCTATTGAGTGTCAAAACTCAATGATCGGGACTCCTCGGTTGTCGTGTCGGCCGATTTCCCTCCAGTAAAACCTTCCGTCTCCACTCCAGAAATGGTCCAGCAGATCCTCCTCTCCTCGACGAGCGTAACGAAGTTTGTTTGGAAAGAAACAGACTCCGAATGAAGGAAAAAAGTATTTTGGAGAGTTGGATCTCTTAGGGTTTCTTTGTGGAGGCTACAAACTACAAATGAATGCAACAATGGAAGGGGGTACTGCTGTTGGGCGGCCAAGGGGGTTCTCTAGGTTTAGGGTTTCACTTGGGCCAACTCTTTCTCAAGTAGAAATAGGCCCAAGTCGAAAAGCTCAAAGGCCTACATGCAAAAACGCTAATTAAATAATTAAAAGCCTTAAAAAATAATCTAATGCACAAATTAAATTCTAAAAATGAAAATAAAAATTTTAATGCATAGTTAGGCCCCTATACAAGTCCACTAGGGTTAAACCAGTTGCTAGCACAAACAAGAGTCAACATATTCAGAAAATCACATAAAGGTCAAAAATGGCTGAAATGACTGAAATACCCTTCTATGAAAAAAATGGATGTTACAAGTCAACACTAAATTTTATTAGGAAAATAATTTTTAGAAAAACTTATTATACTTTAATAAATTACAATAGAATTATTAAATGAACAAATAATAAATACCATAATAATAATACTTACAATAAATTACAGGGATAGATATACTTGTTAACAAAATTATATAAAAAAATACTAATGGCAGGTAACAACATTCTTAAATAATAACAATAACTAATAATTAAAATATTAAAACATAAGAAAAGAAACAAAGAAAATACAGCAGCCTGCCAGGCTCTACTTATGTTTGTACAAACTATAATAATAATAACAGTAAAAGAAAAAAAAAGAAATCATTAAAGAGAGGGGAAAGAGAGCAAAAGAAAAGCAACTGAAGCTTCTGAAGGAATAAGGAGAGGAATGCAAAGGATGGATAGAGAGTATTGAGGAAGCTGGACTTGTCTCATTCTTTTGAGCTTTAGAAAGAAAGAAAAAAAAAAGAGTGTGAGTGAGAAATAATGGTCGAGAAAAAGGGTTCTGGTCATGACGAGGCACGACGAGTGCTGCCGAAGTCAGGGATCGACGGGGTTTTGGGGTCTTCGGCGCCGATGGAGCTTGAGCCATGGCAACCAGGGTGGCCACACGGTCGAGGTGGCTCCCGCGCAGCACCAGTTTGGGCACGGGAAAGGCGGCCGGAGGGAAGGATCGTGGCCGGCCGGTTCGCCGGGCGGCGGAGAGAGGTTTCAAACCGGAAAGATGCGGAGAGAGGTCGAGGAAAGTCAGAGGACGCATGGTTTCACCGAAGCACTGGCGGCGAAGGTGGTTGTGGGCTGGGTCACCGATACGGGTTCGCCGGTGAGGGTGCGGTGACGAGGCGTGGCATTCACAGTGGCACTATGATGCTTGTGAGGGTGGCCGATGGTGGTGGAAGGGTGTGTGGTGGTGAGGATGATGATGATGATGATGCTGGTTAGACGGGGTCGGCACGGTGGAGTGGCACTCGGCTGGCTAGGGCTCAGGAGGAGGAGGCCGGACATGGCAGTCGTCAGCCAGAGGGAATATGTTCATATTTCTCGGAACGGAAAAGAGAGTTTGTAAATGTAACAAAAATAATAGAAGAAGAAAGATGACACAGACACGACGATTGAGATTGTTGATTTTGGGTTGTGGGAATTGTGGAGAAACCAGGGGAGGACTCTCCTTTTTATATATGGGTCGAAGGTTCCTAATAAGGGAAAGATTCGGAATCCAATATGGATCAATCTTTCATAATTTAAATCAATCAAAATTAGTTTTATGTAAGTTTAAATCAAAATTTGTTTGACCAAATCAAATATTGGTCACAAGAGGAATAATATGAATATTGAAAAATAGGTCTTTCATAATTACACTCTTATCCAAAATAATCTAGAAATAGATTTTTACAATAATCTATAATTTAAAACTAAAACAATTTTAATTCTAATATTTGTTTAGAATAATAATTTCAAAACTAATACTTAATATATTTAAATATTTTGAGGAATAGATATCATAATATCAATTCTCCTTTTATCAAACTATTATTAGTCATCAAAACAATTGAAAATGTTTTCATAAAACAAAATTTAATATTTGCTTGCTACTCAAATAACAATTTAATCATCAAAATAATTTAGAAATATTTCCATAAACAAAAATCTAATTTTCGAAAATACAATTGATAAACCCGTTTTGTAAATCGGAAAACATTCTCGTAAAACATATATTTTCTTTCTAATTAAATATAAAAAATAAATTAAATTTTGAAAACGGGGGTAACACGGCTACGTCAGTCCCTTCGAGCAGTCGTGCACCGAAGCATGCGGCTACGTCAACCCCACGATCTACCCACGATCGTCCAGTTTGTTATGTGCCTACGTCCTATGCTCCCAAAGGGACACTATGCGCCCATAGTAAGATCACTGGATTCTCTACCTGCGTGCACATAACAATCATTTCAGTGTAAAATGACTATAAATAGAGGACATGTGCCTCTTCAAAAGCAATAGAACAGAGAGCATTTCAGAGCCAAATTGCTGCCTTTCTTTCCATTGAGCCGAGAGTTAGCAATTTTCTTAGTTTTTCTTCCACTTTTTGTAAATTGCAGTATCAACGGAGTACAAGAGCAACTGTCGCTCGATCTCCATCGTCCTATTTCCCAGAATTCTTTTTGTACTTGGGGATTCTTAGTGTAGGATCTCTCAGGTGTACTCGATTTGTGGTGCCTAGCGCTAATAAGAAAAGACAGTGATTTTTCTTTTTTTTGTAAGTGTCTACAGGTTTATTGGAATGCGTCAGGCCAGGGACTTTGTTGGGTCCTTATGCATCACGGACGAGTGATAACTTATGCGTCTCTATAGCTTCGGGACCATGAGAAGATCTAACTGACGCACGATCTTGAGTTGGCCGCGGTTGTATTTGCCCTCAAGCTTTAGAAGCATTATCTGTATGGTGATCGAGTGGAGATTTTTATTGACCATAAGAGCTTGAGGTATGTGTTCAGCCAGAGGGATCTGAACATACAGCAGAGGAGGTGGCTTGAGTTACTGAAGGATTATGATATTGATCTTCAGTATCATCCTGGAAAGGCAAACATCGTTGTAGACGTTATGAGCAGGAGACCCAGAGTCATATCTTGACGGAGCAGCATCACCTTCGGAAGGATCTTCAGGAGATGGGCATTGAGATAGTGCTACCTGGTGAGGCAGTTATAATGGTAGGCTTGCAGGTTTAGTCTACCATTGCAAAGAGGATCAGAACAGCTCAGTCAGGGGATGCCAGGCTTCAGCAACTCAGAGCAGAGTGTGTGGTAGGGCGCAGAGCAAAGTTGTGCATCCACGAGGATGGGACACTCCGGTTTGGGAGTCGTCTTTGTGTGTCGAGTAGAGGTGTCCGACAGGAGTTTATGTTGCAGTCCCATAGTTCTTAGTATTCTGTTCATTCAAGAGGGATGAAGATGTACCATGATATTCGTCAGCATTTCTGGTAGAATGGTATGAAGATAGAGATAGCTCGGTTTGTCTCTTAATGCTTAGTTTGTCAGCAGGTCAAGGCTGAGCACCAGAGGCCAGCCGAACTTCTTCAGCCTTTACCGATTTCGAATTAGAAGTGGGATCATATTACTATAAACTTCGTGGCTGGTCTTCCTAGAACCCTGACTGGTAGAGATGCCATTTGGGTTATAGTAGATTAACTCACAAAGGTTGCCAACTTCATACCTTTTAGAGTTGCTCAGTCTACAGAGAAGTTAGCCGAACTGTACATGAGGCAGATTGTCAGATTGTATGGGTGCCAGTCATAGTCTCAGATCTGGATTCCAGATTTACTTCTCATTTCTGGCAGAGTCTTCAGCAGAGTCTGGATACCCGTTTGAGTTTTAGTTCAACATACCATCCTCAGACAGATGGTCAGTCGGAGTGTACGATTCAGACATTGGAGGATATGCTTCGATCGTGCACTCTTGACTTCAGCAAATCTTGGGAGAATCACTTGCATTTGGTAGAGTTCTCTTACAACAACAGCTTTCAGGCGAGCTTTCAGATGGCACCTTTTACGACTTTGTATGGTAGGAGATATAGGTCACCCTAGCTTAGGATGACATTGGAGAGAGGCAGATGCTTGGTCTAGAGATGATTGCTCAGTCAGTTGGAGTAGTCAGGCAGGTCAGAGAGCATCCCAAAGTAGCTCAGGATCGACAGCGTTACTGGGCAGATCATTATCGACGTCATCTTGAGTTCTATGTAGGTGATCACGTATTTCAGCAGATTTTGCCTACCCGTGGTGTCATCAGGTTTGGCGTACGAAAAAAGCTTAGTCCTAGATTTATTAGCCCGTTCGATATTCTCGAGCGAGTAGGAGATGTATCATATTATCTTGCTCTTCCACCATCTCTACACGAGGTACATAACGTGTTTTATGTATCTCAGTTGCGTCGGTATGTTCCAGATTTGAGCCATATCCTATATCATTTCGAGCTGGTCGTTGGTACCGATCTATCATATAAGGAGAGACCCATATCCATTTTGGACCAGAGGGAGAAGATTCTCAAGAACTGGACTATCCGATTAGTTCGTATTTTCTAGGATCATTACTCACTGGACGAGTCGACTTGGAAGTGCGAGGATGATATCCAAGCTCGTTACCCGTATCTATTTGACTCGTGAGGTATACTTATTCGTATATCTATGTTCTACCTTTTGTTTGAGTGTGATTGTAGGAATTCGTGATGTTGTTGTCTGTGTGTTTAAATTGCTTTTACATTTCTTGTACATTACTCTAGTTGGATTTCATGATTTATGAGTTTTCTATCCTGATCCTGATAGCATGTTTTCTTGGATTTCTCGCTTGCTTTTGATTTCCTTTAGAAAATTTCGAGGACGGAATTTTTCTAAGGAGAGGAGAGTTGTGAGACTCATCTCACAGTATTTATATTTATATATAGATATGTATTTTATACCGTATTCTATATTTTCTTGGATTCCGAAAAACTGGAAGAAAAACTTGATTTTTGAGACTTTTCTGTGTAACCGGCATACCGATCTGTACCGACGGAATGTCGTCCGGGCAGATTTTCCACTTTAGAGATATTTTTGATTCAAGATATTTTGTTTAGATATTTTCATGAATAGTATTTAGATATTTTGATGAATAGTGTTGATACATTCTATTATCCATTGGTTTCTTGGTTTTCTTCTGAACGGTCGGAATTAATTTTGATCGAGTCACGGATCGCGCTCGGATGGTCATAATTAATTCACCCATTCTATATATATGACTTGATTTCTTTTCGATTTCTCTTTTCATTTTTCTCTCCGCTCTTCATTTCTTCTCGTTTCCACTCCGTATTCCTCGGGAGCTTGAAGCTTGGCCTCGAGACCTCAAAGTATGGTTTCTGAACCCCTCTTGGTGGTGGATTTGAAGTATAGGCTTGGAGCTTTATTAGACAAGTACATCTTGCCGAACTATTTGACATCCTTATTGCAATATTGTGGTTTTTTGTTTCCCATTGCCTTGGTTGTTCAGTATTTCCTACTACTAGCTTTGCTAAATATGATTCTCTTATAAAAATGGTCATTTTGTCCATTACGAAAATTTGGTCTGCGCTAGGCTTTTATTAATTATTGTGTTTGTTTATTTTTCTAGTAGGAAAACTCTGTATCGGAGACGATACCAGGGTCATTGCCATGTGACTTAGTATACATGCTATGTACGACCTTACTCTAGTATTATTTTCATGGTCATACTAGTTTTAACAACTTTCGGGACGAGCCCTGGTTCTCGGGACTTGTTCTAACCTTTAGTATTGTTTCTTGGTCATAATCGGCATACCAATAGTGTACTGGTATGCACTGCCGGAATTCCGATTATGAGCCCTCATTTTATCTTGAAAAGTTGTTGTGACGATAATCGGCATACCGATGGGGTACCGGTGTGTACCGTCGGAATTTCGATTGTGAGCCCTCATTTAGCTTGAAAAATTGTAATGAAAAAACAATTGGCATACCGACGGTGTAACAGATTTGTTCTGTCAAAATTTAGTTCAATGTAGTACCCAAGTTGTATATTTCTGATTTTGATTTAAATTCATGAATTTTTCTTACATATTGCTCTAATGTATATGCTATGCCAGTCTACTGTGTTGCTTTGTCATGCTTGGTTGGACCCAGTACATGTTCATGTCTAGCTTCTAGATAGTGGCCTGTTATGGTGCACTCTTGATTTCCTTACATGTCTAGTTCCTTGTTAGTGACCCGTCGTGATGCACTCTTGTACATGACTTTTCCTAGCTTGTTTGATAGTGGCATGTCATGGCGCACTCTTGATTCCAGTACATATCTAGCTTCTTGATAGTGGCTCGTCGTAGCGCACTCTTGTCTTGATATTGTCATGTCTTGTTGTGGCTTATTGTAGTGCACAATCTTGCTTGTCTTGTCCAGTCTCGCATGTCTCATGTCTTGAATGGATTCTGCGGAATGTCACACCCGGAATCCTAAATGAAAATATTAGGAACTTTACAAATAGCTTGATTATCTAGATCATTGGGAGGTGAGACTTTCTTGGTTACCTGCACCCCTTGTTTCCTGGTCTTATATATATATATATATATATATCTACTAGGGATTGAAGCTATCTGTCATGATGAGCACTCTTTCAGCACACCGTCGAGTGGGGCACTTCTTTTGGACACGCGTATCTTACTGTGGTGTGTCTGTTGCACTTGTTTTTCTTTTGGCTTGGATCATTCGGGTAGTCTGCAGGGCAGATAACTGGATCGGATTTCTCAAACTTGCATATGTTAGTAATTAGGATTGTGACAGCCCTAGTTAGCTAAAGTATCAAGCCGTACTCTTTGATTGGCCGTGATTGATGGATGGAGTCCATTCCTGTCTAATCTAGTCTTGCTCCAGTTTATCTTATTACAGTACTTAGCTTCCTATCATTCCTTACATGCTATTCTTTCTACTATATGCTTCGTTTCACTACTTATCCTATATGCTCGGCTTCACCACATGATCACATGCCCCGTTTATTCTACATATTCACTGGCTATTTCCTTACCAGTTTCCAGATTTATTTCGTATACACTGTGGTACCAAATTATTATTCTAGTCTCGTTTTACTGCTTTATCTTAGAGATATTATGAATTGCATGATGGTTTTAGTTCATTGTTTGGCTTCCTTTGTGGTACTTGCTATTGGGGTTCTGACCCCACTAGTTTTGCATTGACCAGATTTAGTTGAGGAGCCCAAGGATCTTTCGGACCTTCCACTCGATGGTGACCACCCGGAGCACCAGGGGGCTTGAGTGGGTGTTCTTTTTCTTACCCACTCTTTTCTGTACATATTCTTTTGATGCGTTTAGCCACCGAACATGTGTTTAGTTCGTGTTTTGGACTCGACTTTTGGCCTATGGGCCTAGACATGGTCTGTAAATTTCTAGAATTCAGCTAGAGCTGATCATTTATTACTTAGTCTTCCTAGTTCTTTATTTTGTATTACTAGCTCCATGATCATTTATATATTATAGTTTGGGACGCTTTACTGTATTATGTGACTAATGATCATATCCTTGTACATTATTTGCTTGACTGTGATTGAGATATCTAGGATCATGTGACTTAGGTTTGACTGTTGGTTTGTATTAGTAACCCCCATCTATACAGCTTATACGTTATTTCGGAGTACTAGAGTACTTTGATATACGTAGCTGGCCTGGTCCATCCCTACTTGCCAGTATTCTGGTTCTGGAGTGTGACAGTAGCTTATATCTCTCCTTTATGTTTAAAGAAATCTATCAAAGCTTGTAAACTATCATCTATCTTTTTTTAAAAATGCATGCATTCTCTTTTCTATCTACTACATGCCTTCTTTTTTGTTTCTATTATACCTCCTTTCATTTTGTATAAATGACAAAGGGGGATAAATTGTATTGCGGGGAAGATGTCATATTACGGGGGAGCTATCTCTCCGTATGTTTGTTAATTATCAAAATGGGAGAGATTGTTGGCACATCTATGATTTTGATATATTGATCATAATTAATCTCCATATCGTTTTAGTAATATTGCTCCACAAATGCATGAACTCAAAAGAAAGAAGCCACAAAAGCCTCAGACGTCGCTAAAGATCAAAAGAACATAGAATGCTTACTATTATATCTCAAAAAAAATACTCATGATTCAAGATCAGAAGCATGTTTACTCAAGATTCAAGGTCAGAAGCATACTTACTACAAGTTCTCAGTTTTGTGAGTGTATAGGAAATCTTGTAAACACTTTAGTGGATGGCAAAACAAAAAGCTAAACCTTCTAAAAAGTTGAAAGAAATTATTTTCGAAGAAGAGAAAAATCTGCCGGACTCCCGCAAAAAACCGACAGAAGATTCGAATGGAAACATCAAGTTTCTGTGGTCCATTCGAATAATATCCCAGATTTTCACGGAATACCTTCGGAATATTCGAATGAAAACAAAAAAGTTTTTTGTGGTTCATTTGGATCATCCGTCGAATTTCTGCGGAATACCGCCGAAAGATCCGAATGAAACAAAAAGTTTTCTGTGGTCCATCCGTATCATGCTTCGAATTTTTGCAGAATTCTATCAGAAGATCTGAACTTAAACATCAAATATTTTATGGTCCATTTGGATAATCCGACGATTTTCTACGGATGTCCGTCGGATAATCCGAATGGCACAGCTGGCCAATTCGAATTTCAAAGCCAACAGCTCCTAACAAACGTATCAAATGCATTCAACAGATATATTTCTATCCGTTATTGTTGTGTCCGGATAATCCGTCGGACGTCCGCGGACAATCGATAGATCTTCCGACTGGCTACAGAAAATGCTTTATGCTCTTGTATTTGTATAAATAAACTTTCCCCTTTTCATAAATACCCATCCACTTGAGCCTTAAAATTTTTCAACTACCAAAGTGCTTCTCCATTACTCTACCAAGCTTTAAATTTGCCATCTACCAAACTGTTAGAGTTACTCAAGAGTTGTAACATTGATCTTCCAAGTTCTCTCGAAGATTAAAATCCTTCATTATAAGAACTTGATGGGCCTTCGGACTACAACTCGTGTGTTTGAAGTTGACGAGCCTTCAGATAAAAATTCGTATATAAGAAGTTGATGAGTCTTCGAATCAAAGCTCGTGTTGTACTAATTACTCAAATAGTAGATTAAAGCTGGAGAGAGTTCCGGGACTGGACTGTCCTCGAGAAAGAAACCAGGATACATCGGGTGTTCGATACTCTCTATCTCCCTAGTGAATTTGTATTGTCTTACTATATTAAAATTTTTTATTACAATATTCATTCCCCCTCTAGGGTTCCTTCATTCATTTCAATTGATGTACAGTTGAAATCGTATATATATTTTTTTAGATGTCAAATTGTATGTGTCACATGATCCCCGTATATATATATATATATATATATATATATATATATAAGTTTATTTTTAAATTTAAATATAAATGTTAAAATTAGAATTAATACTAAAATTAACATCAAAATCAAAATTAACACTAAAATTTTAATATGAATATTATAATTCATGGTGTGTGCTGGGTCGGACCGGGCCTGCCTGCGACCCAGGTTAACCGGATTTGACTGAATTCGGGCTGGGCTGGGCGGGCCGGCCCGACTCAGAAAAATCAGAAAACCCAGCTCGGACCCATGATCCGGTCGGGGGCGAGCAGGGCTGAACCGGGCTAGGTCCGAGCGGGCCTTATTTAAAAATAAAATTAAACAAAAATAAAATTTTGAGAAGGAAAAATTAATTTTATTTTTAAATAATGTTGTTATAATTTAAATATGTTATAACATTAACTAACCAAAAAAATTGAGAAGGACAAAGTTGATAAATTTTTGTTAATACAAATATAATTAAAATATGCTATAATATTAATTAACAAATAAAATTTGAAAATTGTTAGTTGATATTGTATTTTCATATTATTTGTAATGAAATGTACGAGTATTTTTTTTCGTCATCCGTCTTTCATCCAAGTTTATTGCTCAGCTCCTCCTCCAGTAGTGTCCTCAAAAGTAAGAGACTGAAAGTTCAACTCATTGATGTTGGCATTTTCATTTTTTGAGTTTTGAGTTCATTTTTTTTAGCACGAACTCAATCTTGAACATAGACACAAGCTTCCAAAATATCAGACAGAATCATGCTTTACTTCTTGCTTAGCATCCTTGAACCAACATTAAAATAAAATTTTGATGCTACCATGGACACGGGGACCATTAGAATATCGTGTGCTATAGAAGAAATATAGGATACATTTTTTGTCTCTTCCATAATTCAAAAATTGAAAAAAAAAAAGTAGATGAAGAATCATCTTCATATTTTTCATAAGAATTTAAATATAAACACATTCTTGAGTGGGTAGGGAAGATTGTTTTTGGTTCTTCCTTTACAGTACACTTTTAACATGTGATAATTTGGACATAAAACCGGAGCTAGTACTACTACCTTGAACGGCTGCACGGGTCGGCTCGATACAACTTTTTCTTCATATAAAATAACGCTTGTACCTACATCAATATTCATATTGTCATTAAAATCGTCTAACAATATAAATACGCCATCTAATTTAATATTAGGATCAAAAATTGGAACCAAACAATATAAAAGAGGTAGATCACCACAATAATTTTTAAATTTTGTTTCCATTTTGGAACAACATAATCAAAACCAGAAAATGTTCTATATTTAAAAAATAAATGAGACATGTTAATAATTTCTGTTAAAGCTGAAGAAGAAGTTGGATAGTAAACTTCGGATAAAATGCATGTAGCATTGTAAAATAATTCTAAAAATTCATAAATAGAATTAGCAAGTAACCAATTATTTTCAATAACTTGATAATCAAAACTTGGATTAACATTACAATAATGTTTAATAACATCTTTAAATTTAATAGAATATTTTAACATCACATAAGTAGAGTTGCATCTATGTAGTGCATCATTAACAAATCTCCTAAAAGTTATACCATATTATGCACATAAAGTTTTAAAGGCTTGTTGTCTACTTGCGGAAGTGTTCAAACTTTGTAAACATAATATAAGATTTTTTTAAATTTGTTTGAAAGAATTGAAGACATTCTTATACAATTAAATTAATAAGATAATCCCATCTAACATGAAAAAGTCGTCCTTCTACTATAGGAAAAAATTGTAACTTAAAATATTAATACAAGAAGTGTTGTTACTAGCATTATCAAAATAAATTGAATAAAATTTTGTTGTGAATGTCATATTCACGTAAAAATTATATTATTGCACCATCGATTACAGAGCAAGTATGTGGAAATTCTAAAGGTCGTAGACAAATAAGACGTTTTTGCGACATTTACTTTGGATCTATATAATATGTCATGATGCAAATTTAAGTACAATTTTGTTTAGTAGTCTGTATATCAAAAGTTAGAGCAAATTTACTAACGTTTAGAAAACAATGTTTTAAAGTTATCCTTTTTTTGAAATATTTCGTTAGCCTCTGCTGTAGTAGTAGATCTAGAAACTTTAGTAAAACAAGGATACTTGCATAATAATAATACAAATCACTCTCACCGAATGTAAAAGGTTTTTCATCACAAATAATTTTGTTAACTCAGTTTTGTTACGAGCACCATAATAAGTAAAGTTACTTATAGAAAATCCTTGAGGACCGGTGCTTATACGTGTTTGTCTAGCATGCAATGTGTCCTTGCCATAACATTTTTCATAGTGTCTTTTTAAATTGTCTGTGCCATCATTTTTTTATTTAAATTTTTTTTATATTACTTGTACTGTGCACATTCAGTTATTGATTTTTGATCATTTGGATCTAAAGCCAGTGTGCCCTCATTATTAGTGATAAACTTTTCAAAATATTCCCATAAAACTGATAGTTTCCTATTTACAACTTTAGTAGCCATACTTCTAACTTCAAGTGGTAACATTTGTTTGGGTGGTACTAAATCATAAATAGAATTATTTTCAAACAAATCAGTATAATAAGCAAAAATTTGTTCCGAATCACCTCCATAAGGGTGGTAAGGACCTGTAGCATCCATATATTAAAAATAAATTTTTATAAAAAAATAAGAGAGGAATAATTTATTATCTACCAACAAAATAAAAAGAGAGTGGGAGGGGGGGATTTGAAATCAGAAAAACAAATTATTCTATAATATTAAAATTACTTCAAACTTCAACTTGAAGCCTCCAAAAATTTTTGTATAGGTTGAAGCCTCAAGAACACTGCATTTTGGCCTCTAGAAAGTTGTACTTCAAAATCCAGAAAATTCTTACTTCAATCTTCAGAAATTGTTTAGCTTATATATTTTATGAGAGAGAAAAGAAATATTTGTGTTTAATTTTCATAAATTTTGGGGTATTTATAGATTTTTTTGGTGCAAAATGACCTATTATATCCTTCAAATATAGTTGTTATAAGGTTTTTTTGGTCATTTTTAGCAAAATGACCTAAATATACCTAAAATAGGCAAAATACAGCCTTCAAAATGGAGGTAATTTGGTCTCCCCTCCAACGGTCAAAAAAAGTTCCAGGTCAAATCGGGCCTCGATCGGGCTAGTGACCAGTTCGGTCCGGACCAGTCTTATCGATTTTTGCTGGCCGAAATGGTCCTTGGTCAACTTAATTTTGATATTGAACGATAAACTTGATATGACTCGATATGACTTAGTCAACACATCAGCACAAAGTCAGCATATCACAACTATTTTCATGCAACAAGGACGTCTCAATTTTATCATTTATTATGTATTTTTTATATGACAAGAGGTGCATTGGGTCGTATTGGTACTAGGAAGCTCAAACCAAAGCCTAAATAAATATTCTAGTCCACCAAACATAATTGACCAAAACCAAAAAGTCTATACATGTCGAACTCGGGCCGAACTCGGTCCTTCAGACCCACTTTTCTATTTGACCATTTCCTCATGAGACTGGGCTCTAACGTTCAAATTTATGAAAGTTAGGGGGACCGAACTCTGGCCGAACTTGGCCTCCCTCGATCCTAAAAATAGATATTGAACTTTCCATTGTTATTCACTAGAACAACATTCAATCTTCTTATATATTCCCGAGCCTAAACCTTCTCCATTTCCAAGATCAACTCCCAACCTTCTAGTGCCAACACAGTTCCTATTTTAGAAGTCTGATCGAGTCATAAAACTTGAATTTTTAGTCTTTACACTTGTTGTGAAGTCACGAGTTATTCGTATCAAAATTTATGGTTATGAAGTCGTCGTGCCCTCCGGATCAAAGCACGAGATGTAAGAAGTCAACGTGCCCTTCGGATCAAAGTACGTGGTGTAACTGCTATTTCAAATAGTTGATTAAACTTCGAGCAGAAGGGCGTCGTACGCATAGAAAGGGTGGCTGGGCGACGTCGGCTGTCGTAGGCGTCGTGAAGACGTCGGAGGAACCTTTGTTATGTCCCAGTACCGGAATACAGGGACGGACGTCAGCCAACTACACCGTATAAGGTACTAAGACGTTAGACGGCAATGACGACTGTCAATCTTGTTGGGTATCCTAGTATGCAAATATCTATGGCCTAAACCCGGTCTCATATTCACAGGAAATCACAAAAAAATAATAAGCAAGAGAGAGAATCATATGGAAAACAGGAAATACTCATATGATAATCAAGAAATCTACAATACATGATAATAATATAGACGGGTATACCTTTCCACAGTTTCTAGCATGGTCTGGAACTGAAACACATCCTCCAAGTCAAGTCTGGAAGATCCATAGGGTCGGTCACTGGCAATCTGGGAATAATCCAGGGTTGGTTAGGCCAACTGTAGCAAGTACCAGAAAGGAAGGCTCAAGGACGAGCGAACAAAAGCCAGCAGGATAAAATATAAAGCAGAACATATATGAATAGTAAATGAGGGTAAGAATCGTACGGTACCAACGCACGATAACAATCTACAACCAATGTAGCTAAATAACCAACAATCATCACAATCTCCCTAACATCCAATAATACCTGCATCGCCAACTGGAACTCGATATCAGCCAGCTATACAAGCAACAAGCCAAACAATTTAAGGAAATAAGCGGCCACTCAAATGCCTACGGCTTTCTATATGGAGGTTGGGTTACGCCAACAATGCAAGATAGAGGAATCCTCAAATTGTGCCGTCCCAACAGGGCTAGCGGGGCTACGTATAACAAGCAAGAAGAGCATTGATCCCTCGTAAGGCTACCGTGCGAGCAAGAGAAGTACATAGTACATAATAGTAGTCGGATACTGCCATCCACTAGTGCGAACGGTAACAATATCCGTGGCGGCCAGCCTATAAGTCATAACTAATGTCGTAGTATTGCATGATCTGGGGATTCCGTTCCCTCCCAATGCTTTTACCAGTTTAAGTTACCTAGATTATTCCTACAGTTATCCGAAATCACATACCGTGGTCACATGATCATCCGCCTAGATGTCGTACCTTAGTAAGGGAACGCTAAGTAAGAATCAATTTCGGTACCTATAGTCCCAGTTGTGATTCTATCTCAGTGTTATGCAACAAGCAAGCAAGTAATCCTGACCACGGTAAGAATACAGTCAAACTACCAAGGTACCCGTGCAGGTAATCATATCATATAGCTAGAATAACAGGATGACATCACAATGCCATATAATCATGGAAGTAGTACCTCAAAGTGCCAGTAGACAAGGAATACCGCAGTGCAAAATCAGGGCCAGTACCTCAAAGGGTAAGCTAGACTTATAGCACGGATACAAGTAGTCATGTCAGGAACAAGGACAAATCTATCAGTCACAAGAAGTCATCTGCCCACATCGTGGCATAAATATCAGGTCAGGTACATGGTCGGAATCTCCACTAGAATAGCATCTCAAGTACATATGGGAGCCTACAGCTCAAATCATCAAGTCTATTTATCCACTAATTAATATATCAAGAGTCTCCCATCTACGATGGAATAAATATCATGTCAGAAAGGACAATCACCAAATACCAAGCTAATCACTATAAATACTGCTAGTCCCTCTGGCTCACAAGAATCCTCTAATCAATGATCACAAGCTATCAGCAAACAAGTCTAACAGCTATCAAGATATAGAAATCAACCAGGTTTTGGACGTTTGGGTAGTCGAAAAAAAAATCATGTAATGGTGCCCACGATATTCTTCTCGTTCTGTGAAACACTCGCACAATCATCAAAATCAAGGAATATAAATAGTCAAATCTGATCAGAATAAACGTCATCTAAAAAATGGCAATACTATGCAAGAGTCCCCATGAGTCTATAAAATTAATATCCTGGGAATCATACTCCACATAATACTCAATCCTCGGACATATCCAAGGTCACAATCCTGATACATAGGATAACGGTTAGCCATATCTAGCTAGACTAGGGTAACTCCTAGAATGAATGGTCATGGGACAAGAATATATTAATTAATGCTGCCAAAAAAATGGTAAGGATTGTATGAACCGCTCTGGAGCAAATCCACAATCCTTAAACCAAATAAGGACCAGGGTTACAGACCGTCCCCCGAGTGGAATCGCACTCCTCAAACTATCTGACGGATATCACATGTCAAGTAGCCAGGCGACTAATCTAGTCATGAGTCTACCTAGCAGGTACTGAAATCAGGTAAACTATACTTTGATAAATGTGCATGCGTCTGGTTCAGCAACCAAAGGAACGGTTTTGCCCAAATCATTGAACCAAATTTTCGATTGGGAATTCTGGAAAAATTTGACAGTCTCCTTTGTATTCTGGAAGGGAGCTCTCAGTAAATTGGGGCTAAATCCACTCGGCACAACCCGTAGCAGAATCGCAAACTAAGAACATGAAGTCCCAGCTTCCAGCGGCACTACGATGCGTATTGGGAACCAAACCATACCCGAGACTATTTGCCATTAAAATCTTTTTATTGTAATTTCAATTACAAACAGAACAGTGTTACAATGTAGGACCTAGATGTAGTCCTAGGAGAACACTTTTGTTTATCTGGGTCCCTGTGTCGATGGAGCGATTGGTAATGCGTTGACTCCGTTGACGATCTGACGACGGTTTTCGGTTCTTTGAAGGTCTGAGTTGCTCCGGGTGCTGGAATTTGCAGATGGGAAGAAGACGTTGAGTGTCTCTTCCGATCTTTGTGGATGATAACTCTGATGCCTTTTTTCTGTCTGTGTACGTATGTATATTACGTGGTCTGTAAGAAGGAGATGATCCCTCCATTTATAGTTTGTAGGCTGGCTGCTCATGCGCGCCTATATAGGATACGCCTGTACATGGGTACGCCACGTGGTTGAAGCTGCTGGAGGCGCACGGATGATGCACCATCATTCGTGGGTTGAATCCTTCATGCTGTATTTGTAGGCTGGCACGTAGCAGGGAAGAGGATCTTTCTGTTGCTGAGATTTTGGGTGATTAGCACCCTTTCATAGGATGAATTGAGTCAAAGGACATGTGGCGCATGTCTGTAGCTCAAAGATCTCGAATTTGGTGGAGGTAATATGATAGGATGTGCCTGGGATTGGGCACATGAGAAGACTTTAGCTCACAACCTTCAGGAGTCATGAACCGGTCGGGACGCACGGCTTTTGAGGCGCATTCGAGTCTTCAGGCGCATGGCCGCTGAGGCGCATGCGAGTGGTTGGTCGGCCACGTGGGTCGTAACTGTCGGAGGAAAGTAATGATGATGGTGATGTTAGCGATGCTTCGTCTTCTGAAAAAGCTGCTAACTGTTCAGTCCTCGGGGGACGTGCTGCCAACTCTATCACTTGAGCATTAATTGCTTGATGGGTGACGAACCGAAATGGGCACATGGGTCCATGTATGATTTAGGATGCATGGATCTGTGCTTTGTTGGGCGCATCCATACGGGGCGTTTGGAACTGACGGACGCGTCTG
Organism: Iris pallida; assembly: GCA_029216955.1. Lineage (NCBI taxonomy): Eukaryota > Viridiplantae > Streptophyta > Magnoliopsida > Asparagales > Iridaceae > Iris > Iris pallida. Next base: position 8,130,831 of record JANAVB010016199.1, on the reverse strand, counting down.
TACGATGCGCGGTGTGTGACCGGCACATCCGTTTGCATGGCATGCCTTTATTGGTCCGACTTTCGTGTTCTTTAAGTGCTTTAAATAGCCGTTTTGACTTGGTCGAATTTGAAGCGTCAGGTTCATCACCATAAATAAAAATTCATTGCACAGGACACAGAGAGCCGGCCACTTGGCGCATGGGTTTGATTTGTCAGGCCTATAAATAGTGGCAAAGAGAGAGTTTGCCTCTCGTTCTCTCACGCCCTCCCGAATGAACTTATTTGCTCCAGCACATTCTGTTGACGAAATGCTCCCGAGGGTGAAGGTGCGACACATTGTCTTCATTCATGCACTCGTGAATGTGACTGTTACATCCAAAAGTCAGGGTCGAGGGCTTCTGAGGCAGGCAGAAGGTGCCTATTACATCCAATGATCGGGATGCTAGAGCCCCGTCTCCGTTATGCAGGAAGAGCCACAGATCCGAATTGTGGTATCCCCGGCTTTGGAGAGCTCTTTCTCCTGCCAGAGTGGGTGTTGCCCATTATGGTTGTGTTGAAAGCTGCTCCTATAGCCGCAGATCGATTGCGGTGCTCTCCTCTTCCTTGGGCTTTGGAGAGTTCTTCCTCCAGCTAGGGTGGGGTTGATCGCCCACCCTTGTTCTGCTCAATAAATGCTTCATTAGTCGAAGCACTTGATCGGGTTGAAGTAGAGCGCATATGCTGAGACTTCATGATGCGCATTGAGACGCTGAAGAGATGCTCCTAACTGAAATGCTGAAGGCTGCGCTTGACTGAGACGCTGAAGAGACACGCCTGACTGAGACGCTGAAGTGATGCGTCTGACTGATGATGCACCTGGTGGAAGGTGCATGGCAGTTTACTGCGCCTGGCTGTAGTCTTAGGATCTTTCTTTTTGTAGAAGTTCTCCTTTGTAAAGCCTTTTTTAGACATGTAATAGACTTTTATATGAAATAAAAATTCTTTTAATGTCTGTACTTTTGCTGTCTTACTGTGCCAAGTACTTCGTTTGAGTTCCCTGGCGCATGTTCTGAGTAGTACTTGAGCGTATAGGAATAGATGCGTCCTGAAATTCTATGCTTCTACAAGACCCCCTTCAAAGTTTTCAAAACTTTTTGTCAAGTTTTGGAATACTTTGAATAAGAAGCATGGTGGTGTCTTCAACGGGGAGCATGACTGTTCGGGCGCATTATTGCTCCGCGTATCAGTGATGGGGCGCATGCTCCTTTCAGTTAATGCAAATGATAACGCTTCGAAGTAATCAAAAAAGATTAATGATGATCTTTTTGACTTATTTGCAGTTATCATTTCGCAGAACCCCAAGCGGTGGCTGACGTCACTCCTCACCAGTTTTCGTGTATGCCCAAGCCTATAAATAGGTGTTTGATGGAGAGAGAGAGTTCTTCTTCTCTTTTGCTTTCTTCTTCTTTGGAGTTATTCTTTCAAAAACCCCAACTTCTTTTCCCGAGATGGCTCCTAAAACTCCTCGCGGTGGTGCTGGCAAAGGGAAGGAGCCTACAAAGTTCGTCGAGGAGGACAATCCCGTCGCCATTGACTCTCCGGCCAATGTTTGGCCTACGGTGACGGGTGGGTGTGATCTTCCAACTTTTTAGATGAGTCTGGAGCATATGGATGAGTTACATCATGTTGCTGTGCCCTAACTCTTTGTCGCTAATGCGCATAGACTTCTGTCCTGATGATGCACTGAGGCTATTCCGTCGACGCACTGATTATGTGCCGAGGTTTTACTGCTGATGTGCATGGGTTTACACCCTGATGATGTGCCGAAGCTTCACTGCTGACGCGTATGGATTTAGTCCCTGATGATGCGCCAAAGCTTCTCTGCTGACGCGCATGGGTTTAGTCCCTGATGATGCGCCGAAGCTTCACTGCTGACGCGCATGGGTTTAGAACCTAATGATGCGCCGAAGCTTCTTGTCACGCCCAATACTTTGTCTTTCTTAAAGTGTCTATGTTTGTCTGACTTTTGTCTTTGCTGTGTCAGTATCGATGACTATCCTTTTACTGAATGAAGTCCTTCTGGATGCTTCTCTTTACCAAATGGGGGTTAATTTCGATGAGGAGGTTATTAACCCTGCGAAGACTGCTATCCTACTGAATCAACTTTCCGAGAGAATATTGCAAATCCAGGATCAGTCGCTTATTTTTCTCCAGAGTATGATGGAGAGCGGCAAACTGAAATCCGCTGAGTCCGAGGATGCGACTTTCTTGAAACCTGCCTTTCAGTTTAGTGACCGCTTGACCTCCACCGAGGCGAAGGTACTGAAGATCAAGGAGGACTGGTTCTTCTCTGCGAAGGGCATGGTTCTGTACATACGGCAGCTTGAACGTCAATTGCCGCTGACGGCCTTCTACCGTTTGGCTTCTAAGAGAAGGATGCCATGGGAACTTACTCCTTCTCAAGGAGGGGCAGTGGGGGGTACCCTTTCGATTGATGTTACTTCGAATCAAAGGGATACCTTGGCCGCCTCGCGAGCCGGGACCTCGTTCAGTTGCCGAACTTTGCGTCCTGGGAGCCTTTATAGTGATGTCCCTAATGACATATTTGCCTTTGGTGCTTCGACCTTCGTAGATCAGATGCTAACATCGAAGGTTATGTATCCGAAAGATGGATTTAGGGTTGAAGGTTGGTGTCAGCACGTGCCAAAGTTGGACGAGCTGACCCTTTGGGTTTCGTCGAAGTTCAAGGCGGAGCTTAAAGAGATTGGACTGACTGCCACTATCCGTGCCACACAGGCAGACGTGGACCTCAACAAGCATATGTTCCTTGTACTCCTGGAAATATTCAATACCCAGACTGGCACTTTCTTTACTTCGATGGGGGAGTTGGGATTGGCTCTCCATGAGATGTACGAAGTGTCCAAGCTTTCCTGGGGCTCGGAACCGTACGAGGAATATTTCCTGACAAATAAAGAGATCATTGTTCTGGAAAAGAAGGACCCGGAGATGATGGCTATTTTCAAAGAGGTGGTAAGCCATCATTATCTGATGCAACGGAAGGACAAAGACAAGTCACAGCCTCATGTGACAAATTGGAGGGATTACATCTTCAAGCAGGACCTGGCGGATTCTTCGAAGATTCGATTTATGACTCCGCAGGGGCTGAAACCTGCGGAAGTAACCTCCGAAATGAGCCGACTAGGTAAGAAGGCCCCCCGTTCAAATGAGTGTGGTGAAGATGTATACAGCTGTTTCTGGCATTGCGTGCACCGGATGTCATCCAAGGTAGTGTTGACTGCATACTTGATGATATGGCTCCGGGACTGTGTGTTTTCGGGCGGATCTGGCTCTGTGGAGAGGGTGACCCGAAACCTCATTTTGCCAGCAGTGAAACTGGTTTTTGGTCACCCTTTGGCTCTCCTCCCCGCGATGGTGTGTAACCTACTGAGGGGTTTGAGAGATTTTGCTGACGATGTGGCCCATGGGAGGGGCAGAAAAGATAACTTTCCCCGAACTGAGCTACCATTCCATTATCTGATGGGATGTTTAATTCTGCATCACCCGAACATGATGAGTCTGGGTCCTGAAGAAGATTACATTGAAGGTGACGCCTTTATCCGCCGCTTCTATAAGAGGAAGTGGCTGTACACCGGCGTCCCCGTCTGTAGGAGAGTCTTGTCTTATCTTCAGGGATGGAAGATCGTCAAGGTCAGTCTCATCTTCAAAGATTTCGAGGCTGACCAAGATTTGGAAGACTTCGGTGAGGATGCGATCACTCTGCCGAAATGGGGGTTTCATTGGTTGCAGAGTATTCAGCCTTCCCACTTGGTCTACCGCAACCAAAATAAGTGTTATCTGGAGCCGTATTTGTTGAGCCGGTTTGCTCGCCAGTTTGGTTACACCCAACTAATGTTACGGAACCCCAGTAATAGTCAGAGTTTTGCTGAAAGTTTACTGGATGGAGCCCGGGGTTGGCAATATTATAATGCCGGGTGCACCGGGGTTCATTTCAATACACCAGTTCACAACCCTCGGCCACAGATCCTTTATTCGGCTGTTAAGCTGTATTATGCCATGAATACTGTGCCTCCTAAATATGACAAGAAGACTAGTTTTATCGTTAGAACTCAGCTAGAGGCTACGAAAAACATGTTGGCGCCCGGTCATATCGTCCACTAGAGTTGGTAGGATATTGGGCTGCTGCTGCATCGTCAACGAGAGGCACTCGGGAAGATCCCCCGGCTGGGAAGAGGCTGGCTGACGCAGAAGCCGGTTCGTCTGTACCAAAAAGGTCGAGAAAAACAACGACTCCAAAGGTGGGAGCTATGGGAGTGCCGCCTATAATGCCAATAGAATCAGTTCCTGCTGAGGAAAGACGTCTCCCATAGTCTGCCTCATTCTGTCATTTTTGTGACATATGCTTTTTTTTTGTAGGAACCGCTGAAGAAGAAAACCCGGGTTTCAAAACCGGGCGTCAGTAAACCGAAGGAGGTGGCGAGCACTTCTGACGAGCGCATTCCTCCGATTGTAACGTCTCCCGTGGAAGATAATCCTGATAATGTCGTTCATGCGGAGATTTTAGTATCTCCAGATTATGTTGGAAAGGAAGCTGAGGATACAACAGTTCCCGGAAGGGTGCAAGCCGCCGTAGGGGCCTCTAGCATTGAGGACCCAGTAGATACGGAGCTTCTAAATGAGGAAGTGGAGTGGAGTTCGTCCTCTTCAGATGTCATTTCTCCAGAGATGAGTGAGCCTGTTACAGGAGCAACAGACATGGTGGAAACAGAGGAGAGGGCTGATTCCCCTTCTTGTGGTGATGAGGGGAGGTCGGCTGCAGCGTTGTCGAGCCTTACCCCAGACTCTGCATCGGAGGCTGAGGTGGCTGCCGATCGCGAGCTAGCGACAGATTCTATCCCCACAGAGGGATTCGGTGAGGAAGATGAGACTCGTCTGCCGAGCCTGACTCCAGTGGAGCCGAGTCAGGAAACATGTGCTGATCTCGCTGCTTTGACAGAGGGGAAAGGTCCCGTGCGGCCTGCTGATAGTGTGTTGGATGCGGAGGAGATAGCCCCTAACGTCGGTGGTCCCTACGAGCTTGAGAAGGGAAAGGGTCTGCTGGAACCCCCTGTTGCTCCTTCTACTTGGGGTACGATATCGACGCCCCTCTCGGCTACTTCCGCTCTCTTGGCTCTTCGGGCCAGTGGCAAAGTTCAAGCCCCCGTTGAGGGAGAGTCCATTGATGCCGAGGTTTCAGCCTCGCAAATTGAAGTTGGTAGGTCTTCTTCAGGCCCGCCGTCTATCATAGTACCTCCTGCAACTCCTGCCATAATGCCTCAAGTGCTAGCTGATGCAGATGAGTACATTCAGTTTGTTGTTGAAGCAGTGTACAAGATGCTACAGAAGGGCGTATCAATGGTGCTGAATGCAAATGGGAGTTTTGCGACAGCAAAAGCCATGGTGCTCTCTTCCATTGGTTTGATACATTTGTACCGTGGCCACGATCACATGGCTATAATTCTGGAGGAGTCGGTGGTTGAGCTCGACCAGCGTCTTTCTGAACTGCAGAGTATCCAGCGGAATAACTTTTCTGCTCTGATAGAAGTAGAACAGAAGAAGTTGATAGATGAGGTTGAGTCATCTTATCAGGCCACAATGGCTATCTGGGACGGCAAGGTGGCCGCTGCTGAGGCTGCAGTAGAGAGACTATCTCAATCTACACAGGAGCAGGTGGAGCTACGGGCCTCATTGGAGGCAAGTATAGTGGAGGTTACTGCACAGATTCGCCTCTTAGAAGACCAGAGGGACCAACTTATGTTAGATCTTGAGCGGGCCCAGGCTGAGCACATCTTATCCAAGGAGGAAGAGGAAGTTGTTACTCGCCATATTCTTTTTTTGACTCACCAACGGAAGGAGTTGGACGCCAAGCATGAGAACGATACTGCTCCCGAGGCTGTGGAGATGATGCGGCAGGAAGCTGAACGTCGGGTCCTGGCGACTATAGAGACCCGGGCTGCAGACTTGAGGCGTCAGATCGAAGTGCTGTCCGCCAATCCCAATGATGCCTAAGGATTTGTAGTCTTCTCCCCTTTTTTTCTGTTTTTTTGTTATATGCTGGGGATGTAATCCTTTACTTTTTAGATAAAAAATAAAGAATTTTGTGGTGTGTTCATCTTTTGTTGTCATGAACCTATGATTTGTGTGGACCTATCTTCTGCGCACCTTGGTCGTTAGGTACAGATAATAAGTTTGAGAGAACCGACATGTTTGCTCAGAGGTAATGTGGACGTGGTAAATATGGGGTTCAAATGTTGGAATATTCCTACTCAGAGGTGTTATAGACGTGGTAGGAGTGAGTCTGGGGAGATATGCAGAACTACTCAGAGGTAATATGGACATGGAAGTTCTGCGATCGTGTACGGCAACACAGGGGTTGTCTGTACGGATGTTTACTCAGAGGTAATATGGACGTGGTAAACATGATGGGTAGCGTAGTCTTACGGAGCGTAAGATTCCGCTTTGTAGGGCGTAGAGGAGCAACTCATAGGTAAGGTGGACGTGGTTGTCCTTCTACTGGAGATAGAATGCAATGGAACATCTGGGTTCCAAAAGCATAGGATTTTTGTGAAAGAGAGGTGTATGTGAGCTCTGATGATCACGTCCACTGACTTCCTTGCTAGGTAGAGGTGGAAGTACATATCTAAAAGATGTCAAGAGTAGTACTTCTTTAGGAACTTGCCGTTGATGGGCATCATGAACAAGCCCCCGTTTGATCGGGCGAGGCGGTAAGCACCGTTTGAGTATACCGTCTCTATGATGAAAGGTCCCTCCTATTTGGGCTCGAACTTTCCTAGTATTTTGTGAGTCAACACCATCGACCTCCTGACTGCCAGAACTAGGTCGCCTACTTGGAAAGTCCACTGCTTGACCTTCTTGTTGAAAGCTTGTGATATACGGGCTTGATAGAGTTCAATGCGCTGCTGAGCTAGAAGACGCCTTTCTTCAAGTGCTTCTAATTCTCGCAGACGACGACGCTGGTTGTCTTCTTCTGTTAGTTGATTTGTGATCGCTACATGGAGTGAGGGTATCTGGATCTCAAGAGGCAGTACCGCTTCGCTTTCGTAGACTAAAAAGAATGGTGTATTGCCCATCTGAGTTCGTACCGTTGTGCGGTAGGTCCAAAGGCATTCGCCGAGCTTTTCATCCCAGTCGCGTTTGTTGGATGACACGACCTTTTTGAGTAGCCTGACGATAGTCTTGTTAAAAGCCTCGGCCAATCTGTTTGCTGCCGGATTGTAGGCGGTTGATGCCACGTTCTGAGTGAGATTCTTGTCACAGAATCTGCTAAAAACATGGCTGATAAACTGTGGACCGTCGTTATGGATAATCCTACGGGGTACCCCGAAACGGTAGATGACATGGTGCTTGATGAAGCTGATCACCCTAGAGCTCTTTACTTCCGTCAGGAAACTGTTTCTGCCCATTTGGAGAAGTAGTCGGTGATGGCTAGGATGAAGCGGTGTCCCCTCGATGATGGAGGGGTGATCGGTCCTACAATGTCCATGCCCCAAGCTTCGAAGGGCCAGGAGGCGACCGTAGGATGTAGTGGTTCCGACGGTGTATGGATGAAGTCGGCATGAAGCTGGCAAGCACGGCACTTTTTAGCATAGTCGACGACGTCAGCTGCCATGGTTGGCCAGTAGTAACCCATGCGTCGCAGTCGATCCTGCAACTTAGGCCCAGGTTGATGAGCCACGCAAGTTCTGTCATGAGCTTCTCGAAGGGCTTCGGCTGCTTCTTCATTGGACAGGCATCGAAGGAGAAGTCCATCGTAGGAGCGTCGGTACAGCACTTTAGTAGCTGTATCGTAATAGAATTGAAGGAAATGCCTCCTGACTGAGACGGCTTCTTTCGGGTCTTCTGGGAGAATTTCGTAGACAGCGAAGTCGATGAACGAAAACCTTCAGTCTCGGACATTAACAGCAGCACTTATTGTCATGGCATGGGCCATTTGTGAGCATAGGTTATTTTTAGGATAGGCCAAGTCTCGACCAACTACCGTGACGTAGTATTGAGTCTCGAGGGGTACTGCCAATGAGGCTGCGAGGCCAGCCAAAGCGTCAGCCTCCAGGTTTTATAACCGAGGTACGTGTTCTATGAAGAACTTGGTGAAGGTTAAAATAATGTTCAATGCAACTTCATGGTAAGGAACCAAATCTTCATGGCGAACTTCGTATTGCCCTCTGATCTGGTTAACGACGAGGTTTGAGTCGCCATAGGCTTCCAGATGATCCACCCCCAGCTGTTGCGCCAGTTCGAGTCCCATGATGAGAGCGTTGTACTCGGCAAAATTATTGGAGCACGGCTTCGAAAGGGAGTAAGCACGCTGGATGACCAGCTGATCGGGGGAGACTAAGACTACCCCCACTCCGACGATAATTTGGCCTTTGGGGCCTGTTCTTAAAGCGCCATCGAAAAACATCCGCCAGACGAAGCAATTCCTTCGGTGACGTTTGATTCTTGGATCTCATCCGGGATGTCTTAGTAGAGTCTGGAGGACTCTGGGATGGGGTGTGCGGCTAAAAAGTCGGCCAGAGCTTGACCCTTGACAGCTTTTTGTAGGACGAACACCATGTTGTATGGCGTCAACAGGATCGCCCATATAGCTAGCCGGGAGTTCAATAATCCTGGCTTCGTCATGAGAACCCTGAGTGGATTGACTCGGGAGATGACATGAATTATCTGGCTCGAGACATAATGGCGAGTCTTCTGGATGGCAAACACCAAAGCTAAACACTCCTTTTCAACGGGGTTGTACCGGCGTTCGACCCCGATCAGTGTCCTACTGAGGTAGTAGATAGCTTGCTCATAGCCTACATCGCTGTTCTGAGCTAGCAGAGCACCGAGGGAATGATCCATGGCACGGACGTAGAGGAGAAATGGTTTGTCTGCGACGGGTGCCACCAGGACTGGCGGTCTCGTCAAGTAAGCTTTGATATCATCGAAAGCTTTCTGGCATTCTTCTGTCCAGATGTAAGAGACTCCCTTCTTCATGAGCTGGGTGAAGGGTTGACATTTTCCAGAAAGGTTTGCTATAAACCTTCGGATGTATGCCAGACGCCCCTGCAGGACTCGAAGTTCTCGGAGGTTCTTCGGAGGGTCTATGTCAAGGATGGCTTTGGTCTTCTCAGGATCGACAAGAATGCCTTTCGCCGTGATAATGAAGTCCAAGAACTTTCTGCTAGAAACCCCGAAAAAGGATTTAGCTGGGTTTATCTTGAGTTGATGCGCTCGCATGAGATCGAAAACTATCTTTAGGTCTTGTAGATGATCACCTTTGAGACGGCTCTTGACTGCGATGTCATCAACATAACATTCAACCGTCTTGCGAAGATGTTGATGGAAGATGGTACTCATAACTCGTTGGTATGTAGCACGAGCGTTCTTCAAGCCAAAGGGCATCACGGTGTAGCAGAAAACCCCCTTCGGAGTCCTGAATAACATGTGTTTTGCTTCATCGGAGAACATTTTGATCTGATTGTAGCCCGAGTACCCATCCATGAAAGACATGCGTTCGAAGCCGCATGTATTGTCGATCATCACGTCAGTGATTGGAAGCGAAAATTCGTCTTTCGGGCAAGCAGTGTTGAGATCCCTGAAGTCGATACAGACTCGTATCTTCCTATTCTTTTTGGTGACAGAGACGACATTGGCCATCCAATCTGGGTGTTGTTCTTCACGGATAAACCTGCTGGTCAGGAGTTTGTCTACCTCTTAATCGATAGTGTTCATAATGTCAGGACGAAAATGTCGCTGTTGTTGCTTTATAGGCTTGGCATCAGGTAAGATGTTAAGCCTATGCATCGCGATCTGAGGATCAAGTCCCGGCATATCTTCGTAGCTCCAGGCGAAGACGTCGATATATTATTTAGCCAATTGGATTAAAGATTCTCGGTCTGGTCCCTTTAGACTCTTGCTGATGAAGATGGGTTTGGAAGAAGATTCATCCCCAAGGTCGATCTGCTCGACTTCGTCTTCGGTAGGGGGTTCGCGTAATTCAAAATGAGACTCCCACTGTGCTCCTAGGCGTTGTGCCCAAGGTTCTTCCTCGAAAAATTCTGGCGTTTGGTCTTCATCTTCATCTTCTTGAGATTGTGCAGATGCCATGTTGACTGATAGCACCTTCTTGAAGACTGAGCCGATACTGGTATCGGAATCCAAAGTTGATGCTTCGGACGAATGAGAACGTTCTACTTCTTCTGCCTCAGAACTCTCTGGAGTTGCCGGCGGCGTGACATAGCCCACCCCCGTCGAGTTCGATGATAGTAGTCCTGTGGCTTTCCTTTAGGTGTTGGGAGCCGGAGAGGAAGACGTCGAACCTTGCCGTAGTTCAGGCCTCTGTTGCTTTTTAGATCGTAACCCATCTTTTAGATGAGGTACTTTGCCTTGTCCGTGTACCGATAGACTTATATTCTGCCGGTATCTGGTTCTTGCTCGAGTGGCGGAAGGTCTTGAGGACGCTCGACTTTGCCGAAGATGATCGATTCTTCGTCTCGATTCCGCGGTGGGACTACAAAACAGACCCCTTGGGACGGGACTACTCGATTTACATGATTAACGGTCGTTATTTGTGTTTGCAACGACCGTAGAGCGTTATCTAATGTATACATGGCATTCCAATGTGGAAGACTAGAATAATTAAAAGACACTCTATTATTGATGAAACACGAGATTTTGTTCCACGGGATTACATTGTCCAGAGAGGGTGCATCTACATAAGCAAATATGTACTCCCCTAGCTCTTCATCCGTGAGTACTGGGGTTGGTTCGGGAGAGTCCACGGCAGCTTTGACCTTAGGGTCCGAGAGGACCATGTGGGCCTTCTCCGACAGCTTGGATGAGACGGACGATTGCGGAGGCTTGTCTTTCAGACGCACCTTCAGAGGTGCCTCAACTGCGCATTCAGTGATTGGTGCGTTCCCTTGTAGTTTTGCCACAAGGGGAGCCGATGTTTGAGGTAGCTTTCCCTTGAGCCGTATCTTCAAGGGAGCTTCAGTAGGTGTTCTACCTAGAAAAGTTGGGGCTTTTCCAAGTAGTTTGATGGTCATAGGAGGCAGCATCTGAGGCGGTTTCCCTTTGAGTCGAATTTTCAAAGTAGCATCGAGAATCATCTCTGGCTCCATGTCCGGTTCTGCTGCCGTTTCTGTTTCATCGTCAGCATCATTGGCTTCCCCTTCATCGGGCGACTTGTACAGGATAGAATCAGTGAAGTAGGCTTCCACCCCCTTGAAAGGGTCAATGTCCACGAACTCTGTCCGGATGATGTCGTTGGTGGACACGTACTTCATACATTGGTGGAGTGTAGATGGCACCACCATGTACTCATACAGCCACGGATGACCCAGTAGGAGGTTGTTGTTGACGTCAGCGTCCACGACATAGCAAGTCACCTCAGTTCGGAGGTTACCGATATGACATTTCAGCCTTATTTTGCCCAGCGGTTCACTTTTGCTAGCATTGAAACCGCTGATTGTAGTGTTGAAAGGCGCCAGACGGTACATTGGGATCCCCGGTGTTGAGAGCAGCGTCTTTGGGATGATGTTGAGGGAAGACCCTGGATCGATCTGAATCCGCTTCACCTTGACGGAACCGACATACCCTCTATAATACAGTGGCCTGTTGTATCGGTTGTGTTTAAGCAGCATGTCTTCTTGGGTGAAGGTTATGCTGGGGATAACTTCATCCGCACAATGGCAGTGCGCATATATGGTCGGGGTATCCTCAGGCTGCTTGACCTGACTGATGAAGGATTCAGCATCCTTCAAGGCTTCACGGAGAGCTTCGCGGATGTCTTTGGAAAGATGAAGAAGCTCAAACAGAGATAGGCGGGCAGGAGTACCGACAAGTTGTGCCAGTATGTCAAAGTTTTGGGGCTTGGCTAGCCCCGAAGCATTCTTTCTTTGTAAAGGCTTGTCGAAACGGGCCTCTACATGCTTCTGTTTATTGGCTGCTAGAGGCCTGGATGGGCCCTCTTCCTGGGCAGCAGGGACGGTGCAAGGAGGCACCACCTCGACGGCAGCTTCGTCAGGTTGGGCGTTCTGATGTGAACGCGTCTGTATAGGAAGTGCCTCTTCCGCAGAGGAAGAGACCATACGTTAAGACTTGATCTTCCTGCCCTTGGTTTTGGAGGCAGAGCGTACCTCCGGTTGAGTAACTTCGGAGACCAGGTCAGGGTGAACACTACACCATAATAGGCGATTACCTACGGTTATTACCGTGACAATTATTTTTCGTCATGGTAATAACCGTTACTAGTGGGGCGTGGTTAATATTTAGTCACGGTAATAACCGTTACAAATATTTATTTTGGTCACGGTTAAAACCGTGACAAATAGTTGTTTTGGTAACGGTTATAACCGTGATAGAAGTCCATTTATGTGACGGTTGTAACCGTGACCAATATTCTATTTGTCACAGTTATTAATGTTGCAGTTAGTTTGTTTTGTCACAGTTTTTACTGTGACTACATTATTTTTTTCGTTACTATTCTCCAATAATTGTCACAGTTATAACCATTACAATTGGACTATTTAAATTAAATAAAAAAACTATATTCAACTGGTAACTAAACAATAAACAACACATATCCAATTTCATAATATTTCACTTTCATAATAATTCAACCATTCCAAACCAATAACTAAACCACGAAATTTTCAATAGCAATTCCGAGCAAGTAACTAAACCACATAATTTGCAATAACAATTCAACAATTCCAAACTAGAAACAAAACCACATAATTTCGAATAACAATTCAACCATTCAAATTAATAATTAAACCACATAATATTTGATTAATAAGCAACTAAACCACAGGATGTTCAATAGCATCCATACATTAATATTTTAATAAGGAAACATTCCATTGTTGGTTTCAATGACAACATGAAGGTTGGTACACTTTCCCTCTACATCTTTGTGTTGTAATTTATGAAAATAACAATGGAATGAGAATAGGGCTGGGGATTGTGGATGGGCTGGCTGGGACCTGGCCTGATCTGAGGATTGGGCTGGCCTCCTGTTAGTGGAATGGGAGGGAGGCAAGCATGTGGCTGTGGATGCTGCAGTTTTTGTCGCTTCGCCATCTCCTCGTGTTGCCTCTGTTGCTAGCGCTTCTTCTTAGTCTAGAACTCGTGTGAAGCTTCATACTTCGGCAAGCTGTCAATAGAAAGGGACCCAATATAAATGTTACAAAATTGAACTTGACTATTCTCCATCGCGACTGAATACAAGAGATTACATAAGGAAAAAGCTTTTAAAGGGGGCCTAACAAAGAAAGAAACCTTTTAGGATCGCATGGTAATGGCATCTCACTCTGAGCTGTAACCAGTTACAGATTTGGGACTAGCTTATTCATCATGTTTCTACAACCAAAAATCCGTGGAGTGGCATCTCACTCTGAGAAATCAAACTCACGCTCTTCATTGGTATATGAACATTTTGTTAACAAATATTTTTCATGCCTGTCCAATACAGTCATTTGTTAGAAAAAATCACTTTCTATTGAAATCTGCAAAAGAAGAGAAGCATCAGATCCGTGACATACCAGTATTCGAGGGACCAAAACTAGAACCAATGCAATACAATACAAGCATAGGGAGAGAGCTGCTCCGGCAATAAAATTGTGCAGCAACCGCTTGTTGTCTTTACCAGGGATGAAAGCTATCTTAAGAGTATTTGTCAAGTCAAAGACCCAATAGGATATCTGAGGGGGAAAACAGTTATGGCATAAGACAATATGGTCATTGTAATCTTTTTCATGAATTCTGTATCAATGGAGTGGAATGTACTTACAAAGAGATAGAGTGCTGTTACAAGTAAGAAATTGAGTAATAGGTAATCTGGAATGAAGGAAAGAAGCCACTTTGGCTGACCATTAGGCACGTTTGACCTGCAGATACACCCCCCACAAGACAAATATTAGAAATCAATACATCCATCAGCAAAAGAAGCTTCTAAGTTTCTAGTCCAGTAATTTCAAACATTTTGCCCATGAACAACCTTTATAAGTATTTTTAGCATCTTTAAGTTCTGAAGATACAACAATTGAACACCATACATTGAAAACCTTAGTTCTCCACTTCTACTCATATTTGTGTAAAATGACCCTGGTGTCTCCAGTCTTGACATCTCCACATCCAATGATGTTTTACAAGTGGTATATTAATTATCTTTATGAGGGTTCGTAGCTTTCTGACTTACACTCACTCAATTACTGTAAATTACCACACTACAAATGTCGCCCGTAGGTCACTAGATTACACTCCTTTGAAAATTGTCATATCCTTGCTGGTCATCAAATATTCTCTCATTTTCTATGTTATAGTTTCAATAGTTCCTTATGTTGTCGTGTCTTTGTGTCTCTCTCTTACCGAGCTCGTCTGGTTTGTCCATATGAGTCTCCTACGACCAAGGTATCCATGTCTTCTCTTTCTTGTGTCCGACTACCCTTGTTCATGGAAAACAATGTGCACAAGAATCTTATTTTTTTTCTTTTCATTTGAATCATTTTCCTGTTAAGACTTTCAATATTATACTTCATTTGCATCCATTTCCTGCTGCTTATAATCTAGTATGTTTGAATCAATTCGGTGAAATTCACTAGTTCCATTCGTTGGATTTCATATACCAGAATATTGCTTGTGCTTTCTTGGATCTACAAACGCATGTTGTTTCTAAAAGGAATCAAAGTCGGATCACTTATTTTCTTCTACCAGTTTCTTTCGTAGTTTTTCTTTTGTTGATGGAAAGCAATATTTTGCTATAGTTATTACCGTTAGTGGTTCTTTTGAAGAATTTTTAAAGAGTCCCTATGTCTTAAGTTTTAGGAGTCTTCTGAATTTTATGTATCAAATAAAGGGGTCAAGGAAATCAGAGTGAGTTTTTGGAGTTACAGCAGCATGAGAGGTCTGGGTTTTGGAATTTTTGTTTTTAGCATACTTGTAAAAGCTTGGTCACATGTTTTCTATGCACCAGCTTGAGGGGGAAATTAAGGAATAAACAGGGTCCAGATAGACCAATCGACCAGTGTATCTGCTGCTCCTAGTATTCAGGAGAGCACAAATAATCTAACTTGGTTCAGTATCTCGCTACATCTGACCCTCCCTACCTCCCTCAAAAACGTACTTCTCAGACTTTATTGTTAGTTGAAAGACGTCAAAATCACCTAGGATATACTTCATAGTTCCACTTGCTTACCAAATCACTCAGATTGCTTACCAAACCACTCCACTTCTGTAACAGTGTATAAAATATAGTGAAAATCTCATTGCTAATAAAATTGCTTAATATATAAATAAATAACTTGTTATTTTAAATTGTTTCATACTGTTGAACAGTATTAGACTGAAGGTGGATTGAATATTCATACCCACGGAAGTTGGGTGGGTGGGAGGGGGCAAGATCATGTCACTGGACCACTTTAATAGCCTGATGTTATATTTTCTCGTAAAATACAAAAAAACGTATGGAGGCTATTCTTAATTTCTTAGTTTAGAACAGACTGTTCATACTGACCATTATAAAACAAAAAAACTTTTATCGTAAATTTTAGTCCCACTCTGATTCACAATGTATTTTCTGGTTACTTTATTTAATTTGCATTCTCCCCTTTATTTTGTTGATCGCAAGAGGTTATACCGAAGTCCATATAATTCCTAATATATATTCGAACCGAGGCACATGGTTAAAGATAAAACTATCTTTTCAGTTCCAAAATTAAATATTCGAGGTTATCTCAAAACCTTCTACTGTCAAAACTATAAAGTGCAAAGCCTGGTAAACTCTCAATCCTAGGCCTTAAACATCCAGTCTCAACTATGAATTCAGATGATGAACCTCGGGAAGCACAAGTATATAAATGCATCTATGGAACTTTTAATGAACCTGGAACCAAAACCACTGCATATTTCTCAGTAAGATGTGGTTGAAGATTCCTTAGCCACAAACTACAGTTTGATTATCTTTCTTTATTACTTGGCCGATCAAATTTGTAAAAACAAAAGAAAAAAGAAAAACTATAGTAATATGATTTTTTGCTTGTTTTCATATAACTGATAAGGAACTTCTGTCTTTTTAGGCGTATACAGGAGGAGGGTATCGAACATGCGAAAGTCAAACAGTACTTAAATTGTTCATACCTTATCCATATATGGATCTGGGAGATATATGTCTCCAGTGTTATCTTGCCAAGCCACCTAACAAATGAGGGGAAACATGTCACTAAAAATGGTAAGTAACAAATATAAATAGCAAATAATACAACGAGGATGTTGTCTGGAAGAGATTGTAGAAATATATAACTTACACAAAAAGAGTCAAGGAAAAACTACGTAGCTGATGTGTAAAATTACGTAGGCAGATGTAAACCCTGTGTTTAAAATCATATTTATGATTAGATCAGAATGCAACAAAGTCTTTTTGAACATAAAGTAACTATAACCAAAGTTGTGATACACATACGTTATGGGTATCCATGAGGTGTAAGGATGGTACTTATTGTAAGTAATTTTGTCTAGCTTGTAGATATACTCATACCACAAATAACCAACCTGCAAAAAAGATCATGTGTATTGTATTTAACTAGAATAAGCAATTTCAAAATCAACTAAAAAAATGTGACTGACCACCAAAGAAACTGCAACAATGCTTTTTAACTCGATTTTAGAAAGGTATTTCTATACTTTGAACTTTTCTAAAATTTCAGGATCTTCAAGGCCGTTAGCCTGCTTGTATAGGTCAAGATCAGAACACTATAACAGGACAACAAACAAGTGCTTAAACCCCTCTAGGCACTGCAATATGATATTCTCATATCATCAACACACTCCATACCTTTAGTACAAAAGAGAAACAATATAGTCCAACGGAGTTCTATTCTAATTAATTCCATTATAAGGAGATCAATCTATAGGTTGGAAATCCATCAACTAGGACAAGCCCTTCATAATTCATATACAGATATTTCATTGTCAAAATTTACTCATGGGTGGTCAAATTTGACAAGAAAACCTCAATTGGCTAGCAGAGGTCAGGATCCTTTCCAAAGTTGGCATGTCGAACATCAGATATCATACAAGATTTTTAGAAAAAAATAAAATATTGGGCATACTCATTGGGCTATTCAAAAGTTGAGCTATATTCCTTGTAGATACGTATTAATGAAAATAATTCATATTAACTACTTCAATTTCTGTAGGAGTATATATATTACCACAACTGATATGCCTCAAAGATAACTAATATTTCTTCTATGCATATTATATAAATAGTGAATACCATGAAAGGAACCAGAAACACAAGTATTTCAATAAATAATAATAATAATAATATGTGATTGATGTAAACACTTGCCCAGAACTTCATTATAATGGAGAACTTACCATACAGTTTGACTTCATGGTGCGGGGACTGGCACGGTCGAAGCGAGTGATGGGACACAATTTGACTTTGTTATAAAAATAATTAAAGGGACTATCTATGACATACTCTACTTATATATGGACTTACTATTCATGATGCTATTATATCGGAAGAGATAAGTAAAAAATAACACCTGGATAAACTGAATTAGCGGTTATCTTCACCTCTTATTCCTAATGAACCGAAAAGAGCGATCAACAACATTGATTTTCAAGAAAGCACTATACAAAAAGACTTCTTTAGGGGGAAAAAAAAGGTAGTATAAACATAAAAAATGATGTAACCGATAGGCAGTAAAGTATGACAAGGTATATAAACCCCTGTCCCTTTATAGTTCTCATTTTTTTCGCATAACAATTATTCATCACTAGGCAAACAATTATAAACCTGTTATGTAAAGTCATAAAAGCATTATCTAAAATAGAGTTTGTATAACTATTGTCTACAAGAAAACCAGTGCCTTTTAAGGACACATAGCTTTCCAGTAAAAAAACATGACTAAGATTTCTTCCCAACTAAAATTGTGTATTCTAAGACATTCGATTGACCCCATATTTAAAAGGCACTTTTAAACGCCTAGAAAGCTCATTTGTGTGCGAAATATTTGCAAGCTTCGACTACCCATAAACAAAATAAGAGAAGTAACTATAAAATATTAAATAAAACATGTGCTTCATTTTTGGAGTGTATGTGCTTCATATATAGGCTGCCATGGAAGAACTACAGATGCCTTCTTCATTGGTCATTTCCCAGATATTAGGTAAAGAATAAAACATGAAGATGGCAACTAGAAGAAGTACCTGACAGGCAATTTAATGTTTTGTAAGTACATAATTTTAGTAAAAATTGGTTTATAAGTAAAATGGAGGATTGGGTATACCATAATACGTAGGCTCTGCCAAGACAACTTCCAGAACTCAGATACGATATGCAGATTCACCATAAATCAGCACCCTGGACACTGAAAAAAATTGCAATAACATGATTCTCCATTGTCAGAATTCATCAATCAATCGAATTCCAATCCACGCTAACTAAGCGACCAAACATATTACCTTTTTTCGATCGCGAAGTGGGGATGATGGAGATGTTCCTCCTCGCCCGCAACAATTCCTTCCGGACGCACCGAGTTCTTCTCAATGGCATCAACAGATTTAACATTGACAATGACGAACTCCTCATAGAACTCGTCCAGCGGGACCTGTGGCTCAATTCGTTCCTCTACCTCCACATCGACGGGATCGGTGTTGTGACCTTGACGTCCCGGTCTCCTCCTCCTTCTATAAATATTAAATGATCTCATGTCCAAAATATAAAATTTTACAAAACCCTAACAAATAAATACGACATGTGAAATTCTTAAGTAACACTTTGAAATTAGATCTCTCACAACAAAGAAATTAAAGAAGAAACACTTTAGAAATTAGGAAAACCTAATACTATGAGAAATTCGAAACTTAAATCTCACACATAAGAAGAAAATGTGTTTAGAAGCTACCAGAAATAAGAGAAATTAGGAAAATGAGCAGAACTTCAAGACTAGAGTAAGCTCGAGAGAGCATTGGAGGAAGCTTGAGAGAGAGGAGAAGGAGAAGGAGAGGAAAAATGAAAATGTGAGGGGGGAGAGAGGGCTGGAGGAAGGTCAAGTGAAAAAAGGAGAGGGAAAATGAAAATGAGTGCGGGAGGGTGGGCAATTTTCTTTCTTTGCCAAATTGATTTGTAACGGTTTTTACTGCTACATAAATTATAAAACTAACAAAAATTAAAAATTAAAATTTTAGTAACGTTTTGTTAATTATTGTAACGCTTATTATCGTTACAAGCGTGTAACGATAATAACTGTTACTAATTATAAAAAACATGTGTTACAAATTACATGTTTTGGTGTAGTAGAACCCATAAGACCTCTTCCCGTGATGTGGTGAGTGGGATGAGTCCACTCACGTTGTCGCGAGTAGGTGGTAGGTTAAACACCTCTATTGTCGCCTTTGGGATGGGGACGATGCCATCTTGTGTTGTGGTTGGCGGCAAGGTGCCAAATTGGAGTAACACCAGGTTGACCGAGACCTTTTCTTCTCGTAGTCGATGGAGATGACATCCGCATTGATCATGCGCTGGATGTAGTTCTTGAGGACGTAGCAGTCCTTAGTTAGATGTCCGACAAACCGATGGTAGTGACAGTACCTCGAATTGTCCACTCTCCCAACCTCGTCGGGATGCTTCGGGTTCGGCAACTTGATTTTGTTACCCTGCTTCAATATCTCGAAGAGTTGCAGGGTGTCTTCATCGTTGAAAGAATAAACCTCTTTTGGCCTCGGTGCAAGTGGAGGCTTTTGAGTAGGTGCTGGTGCACCTTTGGAGGCATTGACAGTCAACGCCTGCTTCTCCTTCGTCTCTCGTCTAGGTTTGTTGGCTGCATGCCATTTTTTTTTGTCCTAAAGGCAGGGAAACTGACTCCCAGAAGACGAGCATTGGACGCCTTCTTTTCTGCTGCTTCGACCTCGATGATCAATGAACTCCAGTCGGGACGAGGAGTGGAGTTGAGCCCGAGTTTGATCGCAGGCAACATGTTAATGCTGCAGGAGAAGAGGAGTGCATGTTCTGGCAAGCCCGGGGGCAGTCTGAAGCAGGCTTGTCGGAACTGTTCGATGAATGCTCGAACTGTTTCCTTCTCCTTCTGACGTATCTCTATGAGGAACGCCATTGTCATGTCCTTCCCTCCATCGTAGAAAAGATCGCAGAAAAGACGCATCAAGTCGTCGAAGGAAGATATGGAGTTGTCAGGGAGACTGCAGTACTAGTCGTAAGCCACTCATTCAGTGCCCCGACAAATATGCTGGTGAGTAGTACGTCTTCCTTCGGGAGATGTCCCATTTGAAACTGGAAGTACGTCAGATAGCGGCGTAGAGAGTCCTTCCCGTCGTATGGTGTCAATGTTTGTGGTTTATACTTGGGAGGATAAACCACTTTGTTCCATTCGAGGGGGTATGGTTGTGGGATCCCCATCTTCTGGCGCTCCTCCTGTCTGTTTTTGGACTCAAAGCGCTCGCGTAAGTCCCTGATCATCTCAACCACGTCTTCCGTGGAGCTGTGAGTCGGGAAAGGTGGTACCGCCTGGAGTTGAGCATTTGATGGCTCCGACGTCCGTGGTGCTTCGTGGCGATCTATATCCAAGGATACCCGTTGAAGGGGTACACTTGATTCTCTATTGGCCCCTGGGACAGGACCATTAGAAGGTACCGTGGCCAAAGCTGACTGTATCTCAAATACTGCTTGAGTCAGTGTTTGCATCGAAGCAGAGAGGGTTTCAAGTCCCCCCTCCAAAGTATCCATGCGCTGGACGAGGTCTGCTGGCGGCACATCTGACTCTGTATCACCCCCAGTCATGTATACGGTCATGACGTGGCTGGAAGTGGATGGATCGGTTGAGGCTTCGCTTTCGGCCTCACTCTCCTGTAGAGGAGTCGTATCTCCTGGAGCTTCGTCTTGGCTACCCCTAGCTATGTCCTGGGGGGTATCTTCGCCTTCGGGATCGGCAAGGACTTGGCTACCCCCAGCTGTGCTCTGGAGGACGTCTTCGTCTTCAGGAGGACGATCAGCAAGGATTTGGCTACCCCCAGCTATGCTCTGGAGGACGTCTTCGTCTTCAGAAGGAGGATCAACAAGGGGTTGACTACCCCCAGCTTCCTCCAAGATCTTCTTTCTCCTCTGAGTGCCTTCAAACACTCCAAAGGACGGGACAGTTGTCTTGGTTTTCCTCGGCTGGCTCTTGGATGAGGACGAGACCGAGGAGTTGCCAGTCACCTTTCGAATTGACGAGGAGTTAGAGATTATGTTGCAAGAAGCAACCTTTAGTTTTGGCTCCTCTTCAATTGACACCTTCTTCCCGAGGCGACTTTGGAGGGGTGTTGATGATTGCAGCCGCTGGAACACAGACTGCCTTGGTGGTGTGACTGCTGTTTTGCAAAAACAGTTAATGGTGACTACAGCACAGGTATGCCCTGTGAGGGGCGCATTATGCTTGTCAGTAGACTCTCCGGATCGGCGCTTGTGATTGATCATATTACGCAAATCATTGGAGGAGAGTGCCACCTTCGTGTCCCCATCAGGCGCATGGCAAGGCCAAGCGCCGGGGTGGTCAAGTGAGAGTGCCACCTTCATACCCCTATCAGGCGCATGGCAAGGCCAAGCGCCAGGGTGGTCAGGTGAATGCTGTGCCCCCTGAACCAACATAGAAGATGCGCTCAGATCAGTAATGGGGGTACAATATTTAAGTAACTTGAACCAGCCACAGACGCACATCCTATGTAGGCACTGGGGTTCAAGACTACAGAGTTTGCCTTGCTCGACTTGGTTGCGAACGCAACAGATGCACCCAAGTGAGGCAAGGACTTTGAAGGTCGGCTCGTTTCTGGCGCAGAAGCACCCGAGTCGACCTTATATAACTTACTATCAGCAGCGTGCATGATTGTGAGCGCATGCTTCTGGTTTGCCGCTGGCATAGTACATTTGAGGCACATGGCCCGTGCTACCTTGGACTTCTTCATACCAGCCCGCTGGGTGCAAAGTACTCAGAGTCCAAATTCTTCTCGCCACGACAGCTAGTGAGTCTGTTAAAGACAGAAGCCTTCTATGGCGCATCAGAGTTACTGCGCAGGGCGTTAGATGCGCCACTGCTCCGTCGGCGCATGTTTCTTGTCTGAGAAGGAGATGGCTGGGGAATATGGTCAACACCATGTTTTTCCGAGAGATGCGCTGTACCGGTGGGCGCATCCTGGCCGCTGAGGACGTCAGCTAGAAGGGTGGACTGCATCGGCGTATCCCCTTCAGTGGTGGTGCCAGGGGCCTCGACCTTGCGCATCCAGACTTGACGAGTCTTCTTCGGCTTTGACAGCCGCTTCGAAGGACTTGTGCTGCCTTCAAAGATGAACTCCTCATACGCTTGTTGATTGAGGCGTACGACCAGCATCTTATGGGAGGAGCCCACCTTCACGTCATCGGATTGCGACACAGCTTTCTCGATAAAGGAGAAAGAGGTCCCCAGCAGAGTCGCCAGCTTGTTTGCCATTAAAATATTTTTATTGCAATTTAAATTACAAACAGAACAGTGTTATAATATAGAACTTAGATGTAGTCCTAGGAGAACACTTTTGTTTATCTGGGTCCCCGTGTCGATGGAGCGAGTGGTAATACGTTGACTCCGTTGACGATCTGACGACGGTTCTCGGTTCTCTGAAGGTCTGAGTTGCTCTGGGTGCTAGAGTTTGCAGATGGGAAGAAGACATTGAGTATCTCTTCCGATCTTTGTGAATAATAACTCTGATGCCTTTTTTCTGTCTGTGTACGTATGTATATTACGTGGTCCGTAAGAAGAAAATAATCCCCCTATTTATAGTTTGCAGGCTGGCTGCTCATGCGCGCCTATGTAGGATGCGCCTATATGTGGGGACGCCGCGTGGTTGAAGCTGCGGGAGGTGCATGGATGATGCACCATCATTTGTGGGTTGAATCCTTCATGCTGCATTTGTGGGCTGGCACGTAGCAGGGGAGAGGATCTTTCGGTTGCTGAGATCTTGGATGATTAGCACCCCTTCATAGGCTGAATTGAGTCAAAGGACACATGGCGCGTGTCCGTAGCTCAAATATCTCGGATTTGGTGGAGGGTAATCTGATAGGATGCGCCTGGGATTGGGTGCATGAGAAGACTTTGGCTCACAACCTTCAAGAGTCACGAACTGGTCAGGGCGCACAGCTTTTGAGGCACATGCGAGTCTTCAAGCGCATGGCCACTAAGGCGCATGCGAGTGGTTGGTCGACCACGTAGGTCGTAACTGTCGGAGGAAAGTAATGATGATGGTGATGTCAGCGACGCTTCGTCTTCTGAAAAAGCTGCTAACTGTTCAGTCCTCGGGGGACGTGATGCCAACTCTGTCACTGGAGCATTAATTGCTTGATGGATGACGAGCCGAAATGGGCGCATGGGTCTATGTTTGATTTAGGACGCATGGATCTGTGCTTTGTTGGGCGCATCTATACGGGGCGCTTGGAACTGACAGACGTGTCTGTACAATGTGCGGTGTCTGACCGGCGCATCCGTTTGCATGACGTACCTTTATTGGTCCGACTTTTGTGTTCTTTAAGTGCTTTAAATAGCCATTTTGACTTGGCCGAATTCGAAGCTTCAGGTTCATCACCATAAATGTAAATTTATTACACTGGATTCGGAGAGCCCGCCACTTGGCGCATGGGTTTGATTTGCTCGGCCTATAAATAGTTGCAAGGAGAGAGTTTGCCTCTCGTTCTCTCACGTCCTCCCGAATGAACTTGTTTGCTCGAGCACATTCTGTTGACGAGATGCTCCCGAGGGTGAAGATACGACGTATTGTCTTCATTCATGCACCCGTGAAGGTGACTGTTACATCCAAATGTCGGGGTCGAGGGCTTCTGAGGCAGGCAGAAGGTGCCTGTTATATCTAAAGATCGGGATGCTCGAGCCCCGTCTCCGTTATGCTGGAAGAACCGCAGATCAGAATTGTGGTGCCCCCGGCTTTGGAGGGCTCTTTCTTCTGCCAGATGGGTGTTGCTCATTCTGGTTGTGTTGAAAGCTGCTCCTTTAGCCGCGGATCCATTACGGTGCTCTCCTCTTCTTTGGGCTTTGGAGAGTTCTTCCTCCAGCTAGGGTGGGGTTGATCACCCACCCTTGTTCTGCTCAATAAATGCTTCATTACTCGAAGCACTTGATCGGGTCGAAGTAGAGCGCATATGCTAAGACTTTATGATGCGTATTGAGACGCTGAAGAGATGCGCCTGACTGAAACGCTGAAGGATGCGCCTGACTGAGACGCTGAAGAGACATGCCTGACTGAGACGCTGAAGTGATGCGCCTGACTGATGATGGGCCTGGTGGGAGGCACATGGCAGTTTGCTGCGCCTGGCTGTAGTCTTATGATCTTTCTTTTTGTAGAAGTTCTCCTTTGTAAAGCCTTTTTTAGACATGTAATAGACTTTTATATGAAATAAAAATCCTTTTGATGTCTGTACTTTTGCTGTCTTGCTGTGTCAAGTACTTCGTTTGAGTTCCCTGGCGCATGTTCTGAGTAGTATTTGAGCACATAGGAATAGATGCACCCTAAAATTTCATGCTTCTACAGAGACCACTAAGTCTCGACCTCCAGCAGCACTACGATGCGTACTAGGCGCCAAGCCAACACATGCAACAAGAATCGCCATGCAGGGCGCATCAAGACCCACAGTCCTATCCAAGTCACAAGCATAGTTAGAGAAATAGTTAGCTAAAGCTGTCACCCGACCGTGAGTCGGACATAGGGCACATGGGAACAATCCATACATATGAGTCGTGCTCGTGTCCTCAGAGTTGTGGATGACACGTCCAAGTTGTTCGATACGGCCTGACCCGGTATCGAACCAGGCTATCCAAAGTTATCATCATGGCAGTTCTACTACTATGATACAATACTCACAGTTATATATTTATAATGACAAATAAATTAAATACAATAAAATCTAGGAGAGAGGACAAGAGCCATCAATGAGCAATGGATACTTGCCTAGAGGGCTCGGCTAGGTAAGCAAGTCTTCGGTGATCAGGATTCAAGCTAGTACGTCCATCAAAGTACTCAGAACACAAAATAAACAATCATTAGCATAAAATATTAAAATAATTGAATAATCAAAATAGATGGTAGGAGGATATACCGTATAGGTCCCGCAAGCAGTGCATGGATCTGGCACAGAAACAAAGGCACACGGATCGATACAGACATACAAATCGAGATGTGTACGTACATCGAGACGCATACAAGAATCGAGGTAACAAGAGTATCAAAATGAACAGGAAACATAATGTGCACGTAAATTGAGACATGCACGTAGATCGAGGAATCACGAATATCGAGATGATACACAAAGCAATAGACACATAAATCGAGGCATACACGTAAATCGAGACAGTATGAGATTCAAGAAAGTACGAAAATCAATATGGCACACAAGTTGACGTATACATGCAAACCGAGGCGGTACGTAAATCAGCACATGCACATAAATCGAAGTGACATAAAAATAGAGATGGGCACAAAAGTCGAGATACAAAAATTGAGACAATACACAAATCGAGGCAGTGCTGGGCTCGAGGCGTCCAGCTGCCCAAGGCAGCACGTGGATCGAGGTAGCATAAAAATGAGATGGCACACAAATTGAGGTGCACAATAATAAAAGCAATACGCGTCCCGAGGCTGACACGCACACCGAGGCACACAGAGAACAAGATGTATGAATCGAGGCAGCACACAGACCAATGAGCACACTACTCGAGACTGTACGTCACTGAGGCACATGGCCCAAAGAGTACGTATCCCGAGGCCGACTTGCTGCTCAAGCAGCACGGGGCCTAAGAGCATTCTGCCGTTCGAGGCGGTAATGGTCCCGTGCGCAGTGGCTGTACAGTCGCTGTGGCCGGAGGGAACGAGGAAGAGAGGGGTAGCAGATCTGGGGGATCCGTCGGGCAATCTCAACGGAACTCAAACGAAGTGGTGCTGGTGGCTGTCGCGGCCCCGGAAAGAGGGAGCTCGGGGAGGAGGCGGCCATAGGGGTGGCGCTCGTGGGTGATAGTGGAGGTGGCGGCCACCGGAGACATCGGGGACGAGCGGGAGAGATGAGAACAAGAGTGTGGGAGAGACACTGAGCGAGTTCGAGAGATGAGAGGGAGGGGGATGGTTGCCGAGTCGAAGGAGAGGGGAGAGAGACTGCAGGAGAGGGAGAGGGGGATAGAAAGAGAGTGAGGTAGAGAGAGAGATAGTTGAGCAGGAGAGTGAGGGGGGCTGGTCTTCAGCAAGGGAGAGAAGAGAGAGGAGAGTAAGGATAGGGTGGAGTACTCCATGGAGAGAGAGGAGAGTTAGGTAGAGTAGGGGGTATCGGCTAACTGTAGGGGGAGAGAGAAAGTATGGGTTGGGGTTAGGAATAGATATTTTTGGGTAGAGTAGATATAGGAACAAGAAAAATAATAGCAGCAATAATAATAATAAGGATAAAATTCACCTCCAAGAAAATAATAATAAAATTTTAATAATACCCAAATTTAAAAATCCTTCAAATACAATAATACAGTCATATACCTATTTTAAAAATAGGGATTTGACATCCTACCCACCTTACAAAAATTTTGCCCTCAAAATTTCAAAATTATTAAAGTAGGGTTTTCAAAACTAGTACATATATATATATATATATATATATATATATATATATATATATATATATATATAATATATATAATATATATATATATGTCATTAAAACTCTGATAGAACTGGAGAATCCTAGGACCCTAGTTTGGTGTGCGTATTGATTGCTAGAAAGTTAAACAGATATAAACGTGTTCTAACCCTTCATAGGCATAAACTAGGGTTCATGAAATATACCTGCGGCGGGAAGAAGACAACATTCTTAGTTATCTCAAGCAATCACGACCCCAAGATCTTCTGCACTTATTCCTTCCTCGAGTTGGACGTTGTGTGGGCGACGATCTCCCAACATTTTCTTCTCATTGGCAGCCCCTTCTTTATCTCCTTACGTGGATAACGAATTTAGAGAAAGCTTCTTAGTTCTCATAATAATTTGGCGACCAGAGAATAGAGGATATATATATATATAAGGCAACGGCAGGGACCATGAGGAGAAATTAGGGTTAGGTCTCCTAACGGATTTAGATATATTGTATTCAGCCCGAACACACAACCCAGGCGCATTAAAATAGCTTGGTTCACTAATGAGCTATTGTTGCACTACCTTACTAATCCCAAATTATGATTGTGGGCTCTTTCTATTATATGCTCGTTTGGCTCCCCATGTTAAGATATCGAATGTTCGTCGATCAGATTAAGTTACTGACAACTGTATTGATCGACATCTTTTATCCTTAAGTAGTACCACTCAACTTTATTTGTCATGTCGGATATAATCCACCTACAGGGTTTACATGACAATTCTTATGAGCTCCTTAAGGGAACATCATCAACCCGACGTATCGGGATATGGATTCCTTTTATAATCAACAGCCCATCATACATACAATGTTATTACCCAATTCATTGAGGTTGTTAAGCCATAATGAATCTCACTCTTTTATGAGTCAAAGTAATGCACACTGAATATATATGTCTGTTATTATATCCAGATTAAGAGCAAGCATCCATAATAACAAAGGTGTCTGTTCTCTTATATAGTCAGTATAAATAAAACAACCTCAAGTGGTCCTGTTTAATACACACAAAGTGTACTAGTGTAAACCTTTAGTCAAGATAGACTAATATCAGATTACACTACAACCTTTCCAATAGATTTTCCAAGTCCATCTAGGTTGTGAACCATTTATATATTCCATAAAAAACTGATAATATGATCTCCTGTGTGACACCACACACCATATTATCTACAATATATATTATCAGACACTTGCATCAACACTTGTAACAAATACAATATGCAAACATTGTCCATATGATTCTCATTCAAAATTTAAGGAAATAAGATTAATAAAAATGTGTTGCTTTTAGTATATGACCCTAACAATCTCCCACTTATACTCAAAGTATTGCTTTTCAGTATACTATTACAAATCTTTCACTTATACTTAAAGCCATGCTGCTATACATCTGGCTCCCATTCCCTCAACATGACTATCAAAAGCCTTAGCCGGTAAGCTCTTTATAAAGGGATCAGCTAGGTTGTCGGCTGATGCTATCTTGATTACAATAACCTTTTCTTTTTTTACGAAATCTTGTATCAGGTTGTACTTGCATTCAATGTGTTTACCTGTCTTATGGGCTCGTGGTTCCTTCGAGTTTGCAACTGCACCACTATTATCACAGTAAAGTGTAATAGCCTTAGGCAAACTATGTACCACATCCAAGTCCAACAGAAAGTTTCTGAGCTAAACTGCTTCTTTGGCTGCCTCAAAGGCTGCCACATACTTGGCTTCCAAGGTGGAATCAGTAATACATTTTTGCTTGATACTCCTCCATATAATGGCTCCACCTTCCAAAGTAAATACATAACCTGAGGTAGATTTTCTAGAGTCCCTATCTGACTGAAAATCTGAGTCTGTATACCCTAAGGAAACTAAACTATCTGCCTGGTAAACTAGAATATACTCTTTAGT
This sequence comes from Iris pallida, assembly GCA_029216955.1. Taxonomy (NCBI): domain Eukaryota; kingdom Viridiplantae; phylum Streptophyta; class Magnoliopsida; order Asparagales; family Iridaceae; genus Iris; species Iris pallida. Next base: position 8,102,213 of record JANAVB010016199.1, on the reverse strand, counting down.
CCTTTTCAGGTACTTTAAAATATGCTTTACGGCAGTCCAGTGATCTTATACTGGGTTAGACTGATATCTGCTGACCATGCCAATGCCAAAGCAGATGTCTGGTCTCGTACACAGTATTGCATACATTAACTTCCTATTGTTGAAGCATAAAGAACTGCTATCATGTTCTCTATCTCTTTAGGTGTCCTCGGATACTGCTCCTTTGATAGAGTAATTCCATGCCTAAAAGGTAAGAAAACTTTCTTATAATTTTGCATGCTAAAACGAGTTAATACAATATCGATATAGGAAGCTTGGGACATGCCCAACATCTTTTTCTTGCGATCTCGTAGAACTTTTATCCCAAGGATGTGACCTACTTCTCCCAAGTCCTTCATATCAAACTGTTTTGATAACCATACCCTTACATCAGATAACACCTTCACATTATTTCCAATAAGCAAGATGTCATCTACATAAAGTACTAGGAATACAACTACGTTTCCGTCACATTTTTTATATACACATGATTCATCTTGACATTGATCAAATCCATAGGTTTTTATCACCTGATCAAAACATATGTTCCAAGATCTGGAAGCTTGCTTAAGTCCATAAATGGACTTCTTGAGCTTACAAACAAGATGTGCTTGGTCCTTTTCAATAAACCCGTCTAGTTGCTTCATATAGATGTCTTCCTCAAGACTTCCATTAAGGAAAGTTGTCTTGACATCCATTTGCCAAATCTCATAATCAAGATGAGCTGCAATAGATAAAAGAATCCGGATAGACTTAAGCATAGCTACTGGAGAAAAGGTTTCCTCATAATCAATAGTCTCTCTTTGAGTAAAACCTTTTGCAACAAGCAGAGCTTTAAAGGTTTCAACCTTACCGTCTGATCCTCTTTTTCTCTTATAGACCCACTTCATCCAATGGCCTTTATACCAACGGGTGGTTCTACAAGCTCCCAGACCTGATTGGAATCCATAGATTATATTTCAGATATTTTTGCTTTTTGCCAAGACTCAGCATCTTTATCTTTGAGTGCTTCATTGTAGGTACAGGGATCATAATCTTGTTCCCTAGGGACAAAGTCTAACGACTCTCCCAAGAACATATATCTATCAGGTTGTATCACAACCCTCCCACTACGATGAGGCACTTTCGGTTGTGGTGTAACATTTATGACACGTTGTGTAGTTATTTGTGGTTCATCCTTTTGTACTGTTGGTACTGAAGTACTTGGTGTCTCACCTCTTAGTTCTTCTAGAACAACTCTACTTGTGGGTTTATGGTTCATCATATAGTCTTCCTCTAAGAATCGGACATTGGTGTAATGCCTGTGTTCATATTACGTATTTTGGGATACGTATACGTATTTTATTCTGTATTGCCTGATTCCTTGTTTAGCTCTCGGCTTGGTTTAACTCTCGGTTTGGGTTGGCTTGGTTCGGCCGGCCCAATGCTAGGTTCATCATGGGCCAAGGGTGGAACACCTTAGCCTATGCTTCTCTTTCATTTCTACCACAACCTCCCTCTTTATTATCCCCGCCAACCTTCTCTCTCCTCCATAATTCTTATTTACTTCTCCTTCCACCACTATTACTCTTCTCCACCAACCAAGAACACCATAGGCAGGTGCAACTTGCTTCCACAAGAGAACCCCTTTTGATGGTTTCATTAGCTTCTCCTCATGATTCTAAACCACATTAGAACTTGTCATTTTCCATTTTGAGGCTTTAATTCTTGTAGATCTAGAGTCTTGCTATTTTCGAATTTTTGGTGGTTTTGATCTATCAAACTTCCTTGTTTTCAAGTTTTGATGGTTCTATGTTGTAGAGAATTTCATTCTACCCAATTTTGACCTTTGGAAAGTTGGATTCGGACTTGTTTTGACCAAGATATGGACCGTTGAAGCTTAGATTCAACTTTAGAGTTCTTGCTGTTCTTGCCATTTGGAGAAGGCAGTGAACAGTGAGCTAGCTTTTTAGCTTATGCCACTGAGCTGTACGCTGCTCTTTAGCGAGCGTACGCTGACTTGGGTACGCTGCTCTTTAGCGAGCGTACGCTGACTTGGGTACGCTGCTCTTAGCGAGCGTACGCTAGCCTTGATACGCTGCCTGTTGGCAGCGTGTCTTTTGCGTACGCTAGCGTGAGCGTGCCTTAGACCCTTTCGTACGCTAGCTCAAGCGTACGCAGTCTTGAGCATACGCTAGCTTGAGCGTACGCTGACCTGTAGCTTGAGCGTGCCCTGGTGTATGCTGACCCTTGCGTACGCTTCCCATTGGAAGTGTATGGACCCTTGGTACGCTAGCTCGAGCATACGCTGGCCTGAGCGTATGGCCTTTGGCTGACTTGGCCTTATGTCAGCGTGTCAGATTTGGTTTTATTTTTCTTAAGCTTGGCTCTTTTATAGCCCTATTTATTGATATTTTATTAGATATTTTATGCCCATTTTATATCCTTATGTCTTTTGTCCTGAACTTAATAATTACGAATTTACTTGATATGTTTGGAATTGACAATTGAGCATGACCTGATAGTGACCCGTAGTGGTGCACTCCTGACATGAGTAACCTGACATGACCTGATAGTGGCCCATCGTGGCACACTCCTGACAAGTACACTTGACCTGATAACCTGACATGTTATACCTTGATAAGCTGTTGCGACGGCTACCTGACATGACATGACCTGTATAATAACCTGGACACCGTGGGCGATTGTGCTTGTATAAATAATTCAGTCTTGTCTTGCATCATGTCTAGAAGGGGACTCCTGAGTACCACGGTCAGGAGTACCTATTGAAATAAACTAAGGGCTAGTAACTAGATTAATACATTAGTCATGAAGAGATTTTCCAGCTACAGGCAATCCCGTTACCTGGGCACGCCTTGGGATCTGTAGCCTGCCGTCGAGTAGGACACATTTCCAGCACACTGTCATGTGTTACACCTTTCAAGCTATCTAAGGGTACATTCGTTTCCTGGATGATGTACCCACCTGAATTCAACTCTAATCTTTTAACCCAGGGAACCTTGATGGTCTGCAGGGCTTGTGGCTGTGGAACAATCTCACAGCATCTTGTTAGTAATTAGGCTTGTGACAACCCTAGTTAGTTAAAGTATCAAGCCGTAATTCTTGCTTGGCCGTGAAGTGATTGGATGGAGTTTAACCAGTCTAGTCTTGCCCTGATCCTGTTCCAGATTATTGAATGACCAGAATGTGTGTACTTATTTTACCGATAAATGGTGAGAATTCCAAGCTCTGTTCAGACGAAGGGTTACAACCCCGGTCCTTGTTTGGTTTACGGGTTGTAACCTGGCTATCTGAATAGTTCCATGGTTACCTCGTCGTATATCATCCTGGTATATTTTCTTTATTTTCAGTTCTTACTTTATTTATATCTTGTGCTGATTGCTGGTTTTGGTTCTTAAGTGAAGCCTCCTTTGTGGTACTTGCTCTTTCGGGGGTCTGACCCAGCTGGTTTTGTGTGGCCAGATTTCGGAGCAGCTCTAGAGGATCTACCGACCTTCCAGCCAGATGGTGGCCACTAGATGGAACCCTGGCAACGAGTGGGTTATTTTTGGCTCTCCCACTCTATTGTAAAAATATTCTTTTGAGGCGTTTAGCCGACGAGCACCTGTTTAGCTCGATTGCACTTACTTACTGTCTGCCTATGGGCTGTAACATGATTAACAGATCCTAGGGTTGATCATGTATGACTAAACTCTTGCTAGTCCTGACATTTTGTAATGACTAGCTTCATGATCAGCTGAATATGTAATGTTTGGGACGCCTTACTATTGTATATTTAATGATCATACATCTTGTGGCTTTTACTTACTTGCTTGTGATTGAGACACTAGGCTTGTTCATGACCTTAAGAGACTGTTGGCTTGTAGATAAACCCTCATGTATCTAGACAGCCGTGACCGTATAGCGAGATGGATTCTATTTCATATGCGTAGCTGGCTATGTCTGCCCCGCTCTCCGGTATTCTGGATCTGGGGCGTGACATGGTTTAAGTGGTGGCCCATGCAGGTCTTGTAAATCAAGATATATGAGGGTTTACCGAATAGATGTCTCAATTAGTTTTCGTCCTTGATCTCTGCTCATATCTTCTGAATCCCTAGATTCTTGTCCTGATCATATGCTTGTATCGTTGATCTATCCTGGTCCTTCTTTATTGTTCCCTATGTCGTCTTCTTCAGCGGCATTGTTCGTGGTCCTACCGACCAGCAAGGTGGAGCACCTCCCGCGGACCAGCAGCAACCTGGAGATCAAGCCCAGCATTCTGGAGTAGCCTCCAGAGTCGTACCTTCTGACGGAGAACCACCAGTCCAGCCAGTTCAGCCTGTCGAGCCTGATGATGGCACTTTGGTAGGTCTCGTCAGGACCTTGATAGCTTCTCAAGATCGTCGTGGAGATGCATTACAACAGGCAGTGGCGGATGCTTTGACCAGAGGCGGTTATCCAGGGAACAGCGCGGCCAACAGCTTCAAGCGCTTGAACCGTCCATTCTTTGACGGTAGTGAAGATGCTATCGCAGCAGATGCATGGCTTCAGGACACAGAGGTGGTTCTAGAAGCAGCCAAGACTCCAGAGAATGAGAAGGTAGCCGTGGTGCGCCTGCAGTTGTTAGATCTTGCCCGCAGCTGGTGTGCAGTACAGGCCGTTGGATTAGCAGTACCTATTGCTTGGGCAGTGTTCAGGGAGAGATTCCAGACCAAGTATTTCGATGCCGTGGCTCGGTATGATCTGCAGACGAGGTTTACCAATCTGAAACAAGGAGGCAGGACGGTCGACGGATATGCGGCCAAGTTTTCTAGACTCAGTCGGTTTGCTCCCACCCTGGTGGCAACCGAGTATGATAGAGCCCAGCGGTTCCAGCAAGGACTTCACCTGGAGATCTTGTTGGCAGTTGAGAAGTTTGAGCATCAGACTTTTGATGCAGTCTTGGGAGCAGCCCGGAGGCATAAGTATACCTCCCAGAGGATTGTGGATAGGACCAGAGGTTGGAAGAGACCTCACGGCCAGATGAATCAGTCTTCAGCACCAACCCCGGCAGCCAGGGCTTTGACTATTGGAGCTCCGAGGAGAGCGGCCTCAATAACATCGGTTCAGCATTCCACTCCGACGTACCCTCAGCAGCAGAAGCAGAAGCAGTCTTCCGCAGTGGGATGTTCTCATTATGGAAAGCCAGGCCATGTGGTGGCAGATTGTCGCAGGGCACATGGATTGTGTCTGGCTTGTGGAGCACCAGACCATAGGGTTGGATCCTGCCCGAATAGGGGTGGTTCATCATCGTCCAACCTTTCTAGCTCTTCGGTGAGAGGACCAGCTCCGGTCCAGCAGCAGCAGTACCCATTGCCGAGGCCCTTGCCGTCTCAGACCCAAGTGTTCCAGCAGCAGAACCCCCAGCAGTATGTTCAAGCCCAAGCCCAGAGTCAGAGCAGACAGCGAGGATTTTAGCAGAGGGGACCAGCACCCCGAGAGCACGGTCAGGCTATGGTGATGACCGTGGAGAAAGGATTGGCACCAGGAGAGGTAGTGGCAGGTACTATTCTCGTCAACTCCTTTCCAGCTTCAGCTTTATTTGATTCTGGTGCGTCGTATTCTTTTATGTCTGCACGATTTGCAACACGGGTAGGATTGGAGCCCGAGTCATTATCAGTAAGGCTCAATATACTTACTGGTAATGGACTTGTGGGAGTAGATAGAGTATTTTCCTCGTGTCGGATCGTAGTTAGCGGTAGAGAGCTTCCCGCTAGATTGATAGAATTCCCGATGGTCGATTATGACGTGGTCTTAGGGATGGATTGGTTGAGGAACCAGTATGCTAGGATAGACTGCCACCTTGGTAGGGTTGTTTTTAGCATTCCAGGCGAGCCAAAGTTTTCTTTCTCTCGAGGTGAGGTTGAGTCATCTCCTCCAGTATTGCGGATGGCAGTAGCAGCAGTTCAGTTGCCCAGGATAGTGGATGAGTTCCCAGATGTTTTTCCAGAAGAGCTTCCAGGTATGCCTCCGGAGCGGGAGATCGAGTTTACTATAGACTTGATTCCTGGAACAGCCCCAGTGTCAGAGAGAGTCTACAGGATGGCACCGTCAGAATTGGAAATATTGTATAAGATGATTGAAGAGCTTAGAACCAAGGGATTCATTCGTGCTAGTGGATCGCCTTGGGGAGCTCCGATGCTTCTTGTGAAAAAGAAGGATGGTACGTCCAGGTTATGTGTTGATTATTGTACCTTGAACTCAGTAACAATCAAGAACAGATACCCTCTTCCGAGGATAGATGACTTGTTTGATCAACTCAAAGGAGCATCAGTATTCTCGAAGATTGATTTGCGCTCAGGTTATCATCAGATCAGAGTCAGAGAGCAGGACATCCCGAAGACAGCTTTTAGATCGAGATATGGGCATTGGGAGTTCCTTGTTATGCCTTTTGGAGCAACCAATGCGCCGGCAGTATTCATGGACCTCATGAATCGCATCTTCATGCCTTACTTGGATCAGTTTGTGATCGTATTCCTAGACGACATTCTGGTCTACAGCAAGAGTGAGGTGGAGCATGAGAAGCATCTCCATATAATTCTTCAGATCCTTAGAGAGCACCAGTTATATGCCAAGTTCAGTAAATGCGAGTTCTGGCTCGATCGCATTTTGTACTTGGGTCATATCATCACTCGAGGAGGAGTAGAAGTGGATCCCCAGAAGATTGTGGCTATTGAGTCATGACCAGTGCCCAGCACAGTTGCAGAGGTTCGTAGTTTTCATGGATTGGCCGGCTACTACCGGCGGTTTGTTTCAGATTTTGCTCGGATTTCAGCGCCATTGACCCAGTTGACCCACAAGGATGCGCAGTTTGCTTGGACATCAGAGTGTCAGAGTTCTTTTGAGCAGTTGAAGCGAGGCCTGATAACAGCTCCTATTCTCACGCTTCCAGATGGAACTGGAGGATTCTCAGTATATTGTGATGCTTCGGGCAGAGGCCTAGGATGTGTTCTGATGCAACATGGGAAGGTGATAGCTTATGCATCACGACAACTTCGTGATCATGAGAGGAATTATCCAATCCATGACTTGGAGCTGGCAGCAGTAGTGTTTGCACTTCAGTTATGGAGGCACTATTTGTATAAAGATAGGGTAGAGATTTTCATCGATCACAAGAGCCTGAAGTATGTTTTCACCCAGAAGGATCTTAACATGCGTCAGAGAAGGTGGCTGGAGCTTCTTGTGGATTATGATGTCAACCTGCAGTATCATCCTGGAAAGGCCAATGTCGTAGCAGATGCATTGAGCAGGAGAGCCGGAGCTTATTTCCTAACAGCGCAACCAGAGCTGTTAGCAGATCTTCAGAAGATGGGTATAGAAGTTGTTCTCCCTTCCAGTGTGGCCTTGATGGCCAGTATGCAAGTTCAGTCCACTATAGTTGAGAGGATCCGGATGGTACAATTGGCAGATTCTAAGCTTTAGCGACTCAGAGCCGAGTGTGAGGCAGGACGAAGACCAGAGTTATGTATTCATGAGGATGGTATACTTCGACATGGTAAGCGTCTTTGTGTACCCAGCAAAGATATCCGGCAGGAGATCATGTCAGAAGCTCACAGTTCGCAGTATTCTATCCATCCCGGCAGTACGAAGATGTACCGTGATATTCGGCAGCATTTCTGGTAGAATGGCATGAAGCGGGAGATAGCTCGGTTTGTCTCTCGGTGTTTGGTTTACCAACAAGTTAAAGCCGAACATCAGAGACCGGCTGGACTTCTTCAGCCCTTGTCGATTCTAGAATGGAAGTGGGAGCATATGACCATGGATTTTGTGACTGGACTACCTAGGTCCCCAGCTGGTAGAGATGCTATCTGGGTTATAGTTGATCGGCTCACGAAAGTGGCTCACTTTCTTCCATTCAGAGTTGGTCAGTCGACGGCTCAGTTAGTAGAGATGTACCTCAGGCAGATTGTCAGGTTGTACGGTGTGCCAGTCAGTATCACCTCGGACCGAGATTCAAGATTTAGGTCGCACTTTTGGCGTAGCTTGCAAGAGAGCTTGGGAACTTATCTCCAGTTCAGTTCAGCATATCACCCGCAGACAGATGGCCAGTCGGAGCGCACGATCCAGACTCTTGAAGACATGTTACGATCTTGCACACTTGACTTCGGTGGTTCATGGGAAGATCACTTGCACCTGGTGGAATTCTCGTACAATAACAGTTTCCAGGCCAGTATCCAGATGGCACCGTTCGAGGTACTGTATGGTAGGAAGTGCAGATCCCCGCTAGCCTGGGATGATATTGGAGAGAGACAGATGCTTGGTCCAGAAATGATTGCCCAGACAGTTGAGGTGGTCAGGAGAGTCCGAGATCATCTTCGAGTTGCCCAAGATCGCCAGCGCCATTGGGCCAATTCTCATTGGCGCCCTCTCGAGTTTTCGGTCGGCGATCATGTATTCCAGAGGATTTCGCCTAACCGTGGCGTCATTCATTTCGACGTACGGGGCAAGCTTAGTCCTAGGTATATAGGACCGTTTGACATTCTGGAGCGAGTAGGAGATGTATTCTATCGTCTCGCTCTTCCACCGTCGCTAAGCGAGGTGCATGACGTGTTCCATGTATCTCAATTACGACGGTATATCCCGGACCCGAGCCACATCCTGGATCATTCGGAATTGGTTGTTGGTACCAACCTTTCGTATGAGGAGAGGCCCGTGTCTATATTGGACCGGAGAGAGAAGATCCTCAAGAACAAGACTATCAAGTTAGCCCGAGTTGCTTGGGGTCATCACTCTTTGGGGGAGTCAACATGGGAGCGTGAGGATGATATCCGATCGCGATATCCTGACTTGTTTGACTCGTGAGGTATAATGTCTTTCTTATGCCTCCTGCCTTCGATTCCTTGCTTGCATGATTGATTGATTGCCTAGTATAGCTTGCTTGTTATTAATGTAGCTTGTCATTGCTCCTCTAGTCTCTTGATTAAATTCTGAGGACGGAATTCTTTTAAGGTGGATAGAGTTGTAATGCCTGTGTTCATATTACGTATTTTGGGATACGTATACGTTTTTTATTCTGTATTGCCTGATTCCTTGTTTAGCTCTCGGCTTGGTTTAACTCTCGGTTTGGGTTGGCTTGGTTCGGCCGGCCCAATGCTTGGTTCATCATGGGCCAAGGGTGGAACACCTTAGCCTATGCTTCTCCTTCATTTCCACCACAACCCCCCTCTTTATTATCCCCACCAACCTTCTCTCTCCTCCATAATTCTCATTTACTTCTCCTTCCCCCACCATTACTCTTCTCCACCAACCAAGAACACCATAGGCAAGTGCAACTTGCTTCCACAAGAGAACCCCTTTTGATGGTTTCATTAGCTTCTCCTCATGATTCTAAACCACATTAGAACTTATCATTTTCCATTTTGAGGCTTTAATTCTTGTAGATCTAGAGTCTTGCTATTTTTGGATTTTTGGTGGTTTTGATCTATCAAACTTTCTTGTTTTCAAGTTTTGATGGTTCTATGTTGTAGAGAATTTCATTCTACCCAATTTTGACCTTTGGAAAGTTGGATTCGGACTTGTTTTGACCAAGATATGGACCGTTGAAGCTTAGATTCAACTTTAGAGTTCTTGCTGTTCTTGCCATTTGGAGAAGACAGTGAACAGTGAGCTAGCTTTTTAGCTTATGCCACTGAGCTGTACGCTGCTCTTTAGCGAGCGTACGCTGACTTGGGTACGCTGCTCTTTAGCGAGCGTACGCTGACTTGGGTACGCTACTCTTTAGCGAGCGTACGCTGACTTGGGTACGCTGCTCTTTAGCGAGCGTACGCTGACTTGGGTACGCTGCTCTTAGCGAGCGTACGCTAGCCTTGATACGCTGCCTGTTGGCAGCGTGTCTTTTGCGTACGCTAGCGTGAGCGTGCCTTAGACCCTTTCGTACGCTAGCTCAAGCGTACGCAGTCTTGAGCGTACGCTAGCTTGAGCGTACGCTGACTTGTAGCTTGAGCGTGTCCTAGTGTACGCTGACCCTTGCGTACGCTTTCCATTGGAAGTGTATGGACCCTTGGTACGCTAGCTCGAGCATACGCTGGCCTGAGCGTAGCTTAACCTGAGTGTATGGCCTTTGGCTGACTTGGCCTTATGTCAGCGTGTCAGATTTGGTTTTATTTTCCTTAAGCTTGGCTCTTTTATAGCCCTGTATATTGATATTTTATTAGATATTTTATGCCCATTTTATATCCTTACGTCTTTTGTCCTGAACTTGATAATTGCGAATTTACTTGATATGTTTGGAATTGACAATTGAGCATGACCTGATAGTGACCCGTAGTGGTGCACTCCTGACATGAGTAACCTGACATGACCTGATAGTGGCCTATCGTGGCGCACTCCTGACAAGTACACTTGACCTGATAACCTGACATGTTATACCTTGATAAGCTGTTGCGACGGCTACCTGACATGACATGACCTGTATAATAACCTGGACACCGTGGGCGATTGTGCTTGTATAAATAATCCAGCCTTGTCTTGTATCATGTCTAGGAGGGGACTCCTGAGTACCACGGTCAGGAGTACCTATTGAAATAAACTAAGGGCTAATAACTAGATTAATACATTAGTCATGAAGAGATTTTCCAGCTACAGGCAATCCCGTTACCTGGGCACGCCTTGGGATCTGTAGCCTGCCGTCGAGTAGGGCACATTTCCAGCACACTGTCATGTGTTGCACCCTTCAAGCTACCTAAGGGTACATTCGTTTCCTGGACGATGTACCCACCTGAATTCAACTCTAATCTTTTAACCCGGGGAACCTTGATGGTCTGCAGGGCTTGTGGCTGTGGAACAATCTCACTGTGTCTTGTTAGTAATTAGGCTTGTGACAACCCTAGTTAGTTAAAGTATCAAGCCGTAATTCTTGCTGGGCCGTGAAGTGATTGGATGGAGTTTAACCAGTCTAGTCTTGCCCTGATCCTGTTCCAGATTATTGAATGACCAGAATGCGTGTACTTATTTTATCGATAAATGGTGAGAATTCCAAGCTCTGTTCAGACGAAGGGTTATAACCCCGGTCCTTGTTTGGTTTACGGGTTGTAACCTGGCTATCTGAATAGTTCCATGGTTACCTCGTCGTATATCATCCTGGTGTATTTTCTTTATTTCCAGTTCTTACTTTATTTATATCTTGTGCTGATTGCTGGTTTTGGTTCTTAAGTGAAGCCTCCTTTGTGGTACTTGCTCTTTCTGGGGTCTGACCCAGCTGGTTTTGTGTGGCCAAATTTCGGAGCAGCTCCAGAGGATCTACCGACCTTCCAGCCAGATGGTGGCCACTAGACGGAACCCTGGCAACGAGTGGGTTATTTTTGGCTCTCCCACTCTATTGTAAAAATATTCTTTTGAGGCGTTTAGCCGACGAGCACCTGTTTAGCTCGATTGCACTTACTTACTGTCTGCCTACGGGCTATAACATGATTAACAGATCCTAGGGTTGATCATGTATGACTAAACTCTTGCTAGTCCTGACATTTTGTAATGACTAGCTTCATGATCAACTGAATATGTAATGTTTGGGATGCCTTACTATTGTATATTTAATGATCATACATCTTGTGGCTTTTACTTACTTGCTTGTGATTGAGACACTAGGCTTGTTCATGACCTTAAGAGACTGTTGGCTTGTAGATAAACCCTCATGTATCTAGACAGCCGTGACCGTATAGCGAGATGGATTCCATTTCATATACGTAGCTGGCTATGTCTGCCCCCGCTCTCCGGTATTCTGGATCTGGGGCGTGACAATTGGTGCTAACAATGACCTTCTGATCCTTAGGACTATAAAATAAACCTCCTTTCGTTTCTCTTGGATAGCCTACAAACAAGCGTACTTCTATACGAGATTCCAACTTATCGGCTTTCCCATTCAGCACATACGCTGGACTACCCCAAATTCGAACATATTTCAGACTAGGCTTACGCCCAATCCATAGTTCTGTGGAAGTAAAAGGTACTGACTTAGAAGGAAACAAGTTCAGTATATAAGTTGCAGTCTCTAAGGCATATCCCCAAAACGAATCTGGTGAATCTGAATAACTCATCATTGACCTAACCATCTCCATAAGAGTTTTATTCCTTCTTTCGGTTACACCATTCTGCTGGGGTGTTCCAGGTGAAGTCAATCGGGATGTAATACTAGCCTCTGATAAATAAACCCTAAACTCTCCAAAGAGGTACTCGTCACCACGATCTAATCGTAATAACTTGATACATTTTCCATGACATTTTACCGTTTCAGCCTTATATTCTTTGAATTTCTCAAAGCACTCAGACTTATGGCGCATCAAATAAATGTATCCATACCTTGAATAATCGTCAATAAATGTGACAAAGTATTCAAAGCCACCACTAGCTTGGATAGTCATGGGTCCACACAAATCATAATAAACCAATTCCAATACATCTTTGGCCCTATAGCCCTTTGCCGTAAAAGGCCTTTTGGTCATTTTACCTTCCAAGCAGGATTCACAGACTGGTAGTGCCTCCACTTCCAATGAACTCAAAGGTTCATCTTCAACTAGTCTTTGAATCCTTCTTAGGTTAATATGCCCCAATCGCAAGTGCCAAAGATATGTTTGGTTCATATAAGAAAGTTCCTTTCTCATATTTAAGTTAGATGACATATTATTCATTTCCATAAGTTGCATTGTGGGCGAAATAGGATTAATAACGTATAGATTATCAACTAATGCACCAGAACAGATAAAGTGTTTATTCTTTCTAATAACAATATTGTCATTAAAATAAACTGAATATCCATCCTTAACTAACAAAGAAACAAAAATTAAATTCCTTCTAAGTGAAGGTGCATAAAGACAATCTCTCAATGTCAAAGACTTATTTCTACCAAAAGATAAAGTAACATCTTCTAATGCAACGATCGCTACTTTTCTAGCGTAACCCTGAACAAGCATATCTCTCCATCACTAAGTCGCCTGCTTTCCTGGAACCCCTACAATGTATTACAGGCATGATTAGTGGCTTCTGTATCTACACATCAGGTGCCAATAGATAACAGCGCTAAACATGTTTTAACTACTCGTAAATGGGATATACCTTCTTTGTTCCCTTATTTGAGAAGTGGACAGTCAATCTTCCAATGTCCTGACCCTTTGCACTTGAAACATTTGCCTTTTAGCTTTTTCACAGCGCCTTGAGGTCTCATGCCCTTCTTTGCTAAGTTTGCCTGTTTCTGAATGTTATTCTCCTTCTTACCGCCTTTTGGCTTAGAAGTAGAAGCCTTTTCATAAACAAAAATATGACCACTCTGCCTAAAGAGAGATTCAGCTCCAAGGATCTCTATCTCATTCAGATGACCCATTATAAACAAAAATAGCACTTTTGCAAGTTCTGCCAAACTATACAACCTTTTGTTCATGTTGTAATTAAGGTAAAAATTGTCAAACTTTTAGGCAGAGTCCCGAGAATGATATCGACCTGGAATTCCCCATCGATTTCAGCACCAAGGATCTCTATCTCATTCAGATGACCCATCATCTTAAAAATATGATCCCTTACTGTTGTACCCTCAGCCATTTTTGTATTCATCAAACACTTCATAGCAAATTGCTTAGCTGCTCTACTCTGATGTCCGAAGAGTTCCTTGAGGTTATACATCATGTCATAAGCTGTGGCCATGGCCTGATGCTGATGTTACAGTACATTTAATATAGATGCCAGAATATAACACCATGCCATCTCATCTGCCTTTTTCTACTTCTTATAGGCCTCTTTGACCTCTTCATCAGAGTTAGCATCAGGCTTAGGTGGGCATTCCTCAACAAGTACATATTTGTACTCCTTAGCAGTCAGGACAATGTCCAAATTACGTTTCCAGTCAATATAATTAGGTCCATTAAGCTTGTTTTCTTTAAGAATTACCATAAGTAGACTGAAAGAACCCATTTTTAAAATCATGATAATCACATAAATAAAAATTATGTAGGGCAAAAAACTTTTTGAATTAATTAAATATTGATTCCCTCAATACAATAATAAAAAATTCACCAACACCTTAAACATCATGAATTTAGCATGCCACGATAGTGTGGACGTATACAAATTCAACTTTGTTCAATTAGCTACTTTCTATTAATTTTACTATCATATCAACATAACTTTATGACAAATAAAATTAATCTGTTAGTTTTGATCTGGTCATACAAATAATAGTAGTGACTCCGATGGGGAGGATACCATTATTTGTATCTAAGTGTATACCATTACTTAATACTAAGTCTATTACCTTGTAATAAGTTTCTTCAGATGGAGAAGTGTACACATACTAGGTAACTTTCTATAATTATTCCTAAGGAAATTTGTACTGGTGATCCATAATTATACTAATCCGATATGGAGGAAAGCACTAAAGCCAACACGTAAGTATAATTGCATCACCTACAAACTAGTAATGGAGACCATAGGATTTATGCTGAATAAATTTTCTCACCCACTTAGTTATCTAACAATTAGGATTTTTCTACTAGTTGATATTATGTCCATGTTGTCCATTATTAATGTAGGCTTAGTTTTTCAAATAAACATCTACATAATAATAAACATACATAATCAGAAAGAAAAAAATAACAACAAACAAGAGAAAAATATCTAACTATTATGGTCATCTTTCCTGCTCCGTCTTCAACTATCTGAATCCAAAATATGGCGCTGCGCAGATCTATTCGAGGTTCGACCTGCCTTCATCGAAAATCATTCATCTGCCTCTAGACGGCTTAAAACTAGCATCTCGTCCGACGTCAGAAACAGCCACCATCGCCATCCTGATTGATCAAAAATAATTAAAATTACATCAATCCTATGCCTCCCGAAGGAGTTCACACATAATCTAGATTGAAAAATTAAAATAATAAGCATGATCAACCCTCATGATTTTAATTACATCCAAAATAACAAAAACATTCATGACATATTCGTGGTTTAAAACAACACAAATAAAAATATGCATTGGACCATAATAGTTGGATCTAAGATGTCTGTAAAACCAAGTTAGAACAGATCTACATCTACCGACTATTACACAGCGCAAGTTTTATTGGACAACATAGACGTATCAATCAATACGCAGATCTAAAGTGGATCTCATACCAATTGATAGAACTGGGGATTCTGTGAGACTCGTCTCACTATATCGATATTTATATACGGATACGTATTTTTGTATTGTGTTTTGTATTTTCTTGATTTTCAGAACGCTATAAAAAATTTCCAACTTATAAATTTTTTCCTTGACCGGCACACCGCCAGTATAACGATGTATGCCGACGGTATACATGTCACTCCCATTTTTTGTTATACATATTTTCAGTATACATGTACGGGATTCTGACATTTGTCAGGTGACCCGTGTTTTGATTTGTCTTTCTTAGCCTTGACTTGGTTTAATCTTATACTCGGTTTATTTTGGTTTGGTTCAACTTGGCATGAGTTGGTTTGGGTTGGGTTGAGATGAGAAGGGTTTTGTATAAAAACCAACTTCTCTCTCTCTCTCTCTCTCTCTCTCTTTCTCTCTCTCTCCCTCCTCTATTCATTTCATTTACTCCTTCTTCTCCATTTGCTCCTCCTCCAAAACCTAGGCAAGTACATCTTGCCAAATCTTGAACAATGTTATTTTTGTTTGTTCTAGTCTCTTCCTTTTATGATTCTAAGCCTCTTTAGAACTTGGAGTTTTTGGTTTTAATGGTTACATTTTTGTAGATCTAAGTTTTAAGATTTTCTTGTTTTTCTTGGTTTTAATCTTTTAAAGTTTGATATTTCAAAAACTAATGCTTCTATGTTGTAGGAAGTTTTATTTTACCCAATTTAGACCCTTGAAAGTCCCGATTTTGACTTATTTTGAGAGATTTATGGCCTTTCTAGTCTATAGATTCTCATGAATATTTGGAGGCTGGTTGGAGAATATGAGCAGTACATGCTGATGCATGCTGGCACATGTATACTGGTATATGCTGTCATGGCACATGTTGTGGATGGTGCCTTTGGTCTATGGCGCAAGTTGTCCAGGCGCATGGTGTCCCTGACACATGCTGTCCTGGCGCATGCTGTGGATGGTGCTTTTGGCCCATGGCGCATGCTGTCCTGGCGTATGCTGTCCCTGGCACATGCTATCCTGACACATGTTGTGGATGGTGCCTTTTGGCCCATGACGAATGCTGTCCTGGCGCATGCTGTCCCTGGCACATGTTGTCCTGGTGCATGCTGCGGATGGTGCCTTTGGCCTATGGAGCATGCTGTCCTAGCACATGCTATCCCTGGCACATGTTGTCCTAGCGCATGCTGTGGATGGTGCCTTTGGCCTAGGGCGCATGCTGTCCTGGCATATGCTGTCCCTGGTGCATGCTGTCCCTGGACATGCTGTCCTGGCGCATGCTGTCCTAGTACATGCTATCCCTGGCACCCATTTTGACCCCTTGCACATAATTCTTGTTACATTTATCCATGCTTGTCACCTTGGTCCTTAGTATAAAGTTGTAGATCATTGTCTTAGCTTCAAGAATCTTCTTGTTTCACTTTAATTAGAGTTCATATGCGATTGATAATTTCAATCTTAGTCTTGATCTTTTGGCATGTGTTTCTGTACTTGACGTTTTGAGGTTTCCCTCAACTGTAATAAATTCTTATCATGATTAGATGATTTTGTATAGTTAGAGAATAATTGTACCCCCTTATATTCTTAACACTAGCATAGATTCAATTTTTGTTTTATGTCAAGTAGTAGTTTTTATTTATTTCTTCTCACATGCCATGATACGTCTTTTATCTAATTCTTTTTACATGTGATCCTTATTGTCATGTTTGCTTATTCTTAGATAGTGGCCCGTCGGGGTGCACTTTTGATTTGTCTCTTATTTGCTTATTCTAGATAGTGACCCATTGTGGTGCACTCATGTTACATGTCTTTTTTGCTTACATGATAGCGACCAGTCGTGGTGCACTCTTGAACATGTCTTTCCTTGCTTACATGATAGTGGCCCGTAGAGGCGCACTCTTGACAAGTATTCTTTACATGACAAGTAAATATTAACATGATAATTCTTGATAGTGGTCCGTTGTGGCGCACTTTTGACAAGTACTCTTTACATGTCAAGTAAATCTAATCATGACATGCTAAATCAAGATACTGTTGCGACGGCTATTTCCCCCTTGCTAATGTAACTCTTTTGGACACCGTTGTTGAATTCATTGTGTATACATGAACAAGCTACATATCTCGTCTTGTATCATGCCTAGGACATGGATTCCTAATTACCACAGTCAGGGATTCATGCTGAATCTGACAAAGGTAATAACTAGATTGATCAAGTAGTTCATAAAGAGATTTTCCAGCTACAGGCAGTCCCGTTATCTGGGCTCTTTAATTGGACTTGTAGCCTGCCGTCGAGTAGGGCACATTTCCAGCACACTGTCATGTGTTGCACTCCTAAGTCACCTAATCCAACTCTCTCAACTTGCAACTGGGTAACCTGGATCAAGTCTGTAGGGCTTATGGCTGTTGGAATATCTCATTGCATCTTTTTAGTAACTAGGCTTGTGATAACCCTAGTTAGCTAATGTATAAAGCCGTACTCATTGTTCGGCCGTAATTGATGGATGGAGTCAGTCCAGTCCAGTCTAGTTTTATCTAGGCAGTATTTGTATGTTTATTTCAGTACATTATTGTTTACGCCTTACTTTTGTCGATAAATGATCGGAGGCTGAGTTCTGTTCAGGAGAAAGGTTACAACCCCAGCCCTTGTTTGGTTTATGGATTGTAACTTGGCTTCCGAAATAGCTCCCAAGTCATCTTATCATTTATCGTCCTATTCAGTACTCACACGTTATACATGATCCCTACATTGTACAATAATTAAAGACTAAGTTCTGTTCAGGAGAAGGATTACAACTCCGGACCTTATTTGGTTTACGGATTGTAACTCGACTTCCAGAATAGTTCCTAAGTCATCATATAATTGTTGTTCTATATAGTTCTCACATGCTCTCATGCTCTAGTTATCCCACATGCTCACATGTTCAGTTATCTCACAAGCTATACATGATCCCTATGTCGAGTCACTGTGCGCTCATGACCCGGCTATTTCACTAGCTCACATGTTCAGTTTATTTTTACTCTCAAGCTTCCGTTTACTTAACATGTCTGCATTTACATTACGTTACATGTTAATTACCTTATACTGCAAGATGCTTTACTTATTGTCTTTCTAGGTTCTGGATAAGTGCATTCGTAGTGCACGAGTCTCGATATGCTTTTACTTAATTATATCTCTATTCGTTGTTATGTTAGTTATTGCTAGTTTTAGTTAATAGTTTGGCTTCCTTTATGGTACTTGCTATTTGGGGTCTGATCCCACTGATTTTGTTTGGCCAGATCTGATAGAGGAGACCAAGGGATCTTCCGTACCATCTATTCGACGGTGAATATCCGAAGCACCAGAGTACCTGAGTGGGTTTCTTGTTTCATTTTCCTACTTGATATGTACATTATTCTTTTGTGGCGTTAGCCTCCGAGCACGTGTTTAGCTCGTGTTTTTGGATCTTGACATTTAGTCTACGGGCCAAAATATGATGTGCGTATTCTAGACTATAGCTAAAGCTTATCATGTATGACTATTACTCTTGCTAGTTCTCTATTTTGGTATGACTAGCTTCATGATCATCCATGTATAAATGGTTTGGGACGCTTTACTATTGTATGTCTGATGATCATACTTCTTATACTTTGTATAATTGTCTGTGATTGTGATACCTAGGATTGCCTGACCTAGGATCGACTGTTGGCTTGTAGAAGTAACCCCCATATCTTGACAGCTTATACGTGATTTCCGAGTACTGGCATATTTTGGTATTACGTAGTTGGCCTTGTCCGTCCCCACCTGCCAGTATTCTGGTTCTGGGGCGTGACACAGGTTTTAGTGGTGGCCCATACAGGTCTGATTTATCAGATATGTGGGGGTTACTGATGTTTATTTATCTCAATCATAATTAACCTTTATTGATATCCTTCGTATTATTCTCTATCTCTAATAATTTGACCTGATATCTGCCTTGATCGTTGATCTCTTCTGTTCCCTCGATTTGATCTTCGTGTCCTTTAACTTTCAGGGATACTGTTCATAATGCTTCCGATTACCTTGTTTGGGTTATACCGATGGCAGGTCAACAATCTTCTGTTAGGCAAATTGTAGAGGATCAGTCTCAACATTCAGATACAGAGTCGAGAGTTGACTCGAGGGCAGAGATGTCAGTCCATCCCGATCATCCAGCTGCGCCCGTACATTTGCAGTCCGAGCGGAGGTAGTTCCAGATCAGCCCGATGTACCTGCACTCATAGGGATTATCACGGAAATGATAGAATCACAACAACGACGAGATCCCGTTCTCCAGCAAAGTATCCAGATTATGATAGATCGAAGTGAGCAAGGAATATCCGACGAATTTCAAGCCGAGGACTTACATCCATAGTAAGTACATATTGGAGCCAGACAGTACCAGTCAGCATATCGAGCCCGACCTACCGTGGAGGCTGTACGAGAGCAAGAGCATATAGCCCGGAGGACCGAATCTAGAACTGAGGGTCGTAAGAGGTACCATTCACCTGTATCAGGATTTTTACCCCAGTGTCCATCAACAGTACCAGCAGACCAACGTCCATACCAGCACCAGGAGTTACCAGTCATATGTTCCTTCTTTGGAAGAGAAGGGCACACTCATCTTACTTGTCGAAGGGCTAACTTTTTATGTTTATCATGCAATTCACCTGACCTCATGATAGGAATTTGTCCCCATAGGAGTCAAGATGGATCGTCATCCTTCCAGCCTTTCGACCAGCAGGCACCAGCGTCGGTTCAACAGCAGCAAGCTCAAAGGCAGAGAAACCACCAGCGTATCGGGCAGTATATCTTTGGTTCTTGTCGGCGACTTGGTATTCTATCTATATATGGAGTACAATGGTCGGCTTGACTTATTCGATGAGTGATTGCGAGTTTCTCGTCCCACTCTTCTGTCTTCGTATCTTGAGATACATGATATCTATCACATATCTCGACTACAAAGATACGTCATGGGTAGACTCATGTCTTGGACTAAGTCATTGGTACCGACTTACTTTGAGACTTGACCTTTATCCATTTTTGGAGTCAGCGTAGGCCAGCGAGGACGTTGGTCCCTACTCTACTGACTCAGGAGACATATCTATTCATATGTCTCCAGCCCTTCTTGATTGTGATTGTGTTATTGCTTACGCATTTATCTATATTATTGTTGCCTTCATTTACTGATATGTCATGCCTTGTTTGATTGAGATAGTTGTACTTTCTTGAGCTTTTGTTTTGGTTATCATGCTTGACTAGCTTTAGAAAATTTTGAGGACGGAATTTTTCTAAGGAAGGGAGAGTTGTGAGACTCGTCTCACTGTATCGGTATTTATATACGAATATGTATTTTTGTACTGTATTTTGTATTTTTGTTGATTTTTGGAACGCTTTAAAATTTTCCCAACTTATAGATTTTCTCCTTGACCGGCATACCGCCAGTATACCAGTATATGTCGACAGCATACCTGTCACTCCCGTTTTCTATTATACATATTTTTAGTATACGTGTACGGGATTCTGACATTTGTCAGGTGACCCGTATTTTGATTTGTCTTTCTTAGCCTTGACTTGGTTTAATCTTGTACTTGGTTTATTTTGGTTTGGTTTAACTTGGCATAAGTTAGTTTGGGTTGGATTGAGATAAGAAGGGTTTTGTATAAAAACCAACTTCTCTCTCTCTCTTCTCCATTCATTTTATTTACTCCTTCTTTTCCATTTTCTCCTCCTCCAAAACCTAGGCAAGTACATCTTGCCAAATCTTGAACAATGTTATTTTTGTTCATTCTAGTCTCTTCCTTTCATGATTCTAAGCCTCTTTAGAACTTGGAGTTTTTGGTTTTTATGGTTACATTTTTGTAGATCTAAGTTTTAAGATTTTCTTATTTTTCTTTGTTTTAATCTCTTAAAGTTTGATATTTCGAAAACTAATGGTTCCATGTTGTAGGAAAATTTATTCTACCCAATTTAGACCCTTGAAAGTCCCGATTTTGACTTATTTTGATAGATTTATGGCCTTTCTAGTCTATGGTTTCTCATGAACATTTGGAGGCTGGTTGGAGAAGATGAGCAGTGCATGCTGATGCATGCTGGCAAATGCATGTTGTTGCATGCTGTCATGGCGCATGCTGTGGATGGTGCATTTGGCCCAGGGCACATGTTGTCCTAGCACACGCCGTCCTGTCGCCTGCTGTGGATGGTGCCTTTGGCCCATGGCGCATGCTGTCCTGGCGCATGCTGTCCCTGGCACATGCTGTTCTAGTACATGCTGTGGACGGTGCATTTTGGCCCATGGCGCATGTTATTCCTGGCACATGATGTCCTGGTGCATGCTGTGGATGGTGCCTTTGGCCCATGGCGCATGCTGTCCTGGCGCATGCTGTCCCTGGCACATGCTGTCCTGGCGTATGCTGTGGATGGTGCCTTTGGCCCATGGCACATGTTGTCCTAGCGCATTCTGTCCTTGCGTATGCTGTCCTAGCGTATGCTGTCCCTGGCACTCCTTTTGGCCCCTTGTGCCATTTTTTGCCATGATAATTCTTGTTACATTTATCCATGCTTGTCACCTTGGTCCTTAGTGTAAAGTTGTAGATCTTTGTCTTGGCTTCAAGATCTTCTTGTACTACAAAAAAAATGACGATTATTGACAGTTTATATGTTGACAGTCGTCGAAAACCGTCAACAATAGTGGTTACCTTGACGGTTTTAGGCTTACGTCAAGAGAGGCCACATTTATGTTAGTTTAGCAATTTTATAGTATAATAGTTGATGGTTTTAGATGATCCGTCAAGAAACATCAATTTATTTATTGACGTTTTGGTGATAACCGTCAACAAATGTATGTGCGAAAAACTTGGAGGAATTTTTTCGGCTGCCATTTTAGTAATTTTTTTAAAACTTTTATATTTGTTGACGGTTGTGGTTCTTTTTAATGGATGAATCCAGCAAAAAAAATTCCCGATCGTCCCCTTCCTTTTCTCCTCTCTCCCTAACCTTAGAGAGAGCCCCTCACTCTGTCTCTCCTCTAAAGAGTATCAAACAGAGCCCTCACTCATCTCCTCCTAAGAGCCCTCCACTCCTCTATTCTTTCTTCTCTTTGAGAGAAACCCTAACCCTATTTTTCCTATGGACGACCTCCCAAAGATGGAGGTCGACCCCTCTTTTATCTCATGCCACCTCCCCATCCAGACCATCTTTGCCGCCGGCAAGCTCGTCCTCCTCGTCGCCACTGATCGCCACCTCCTACCTGCTCTCTGTCCTCCGGCCCTCGCCGCTGGTGCGCGACCGGCTCGGCTGGGGGATGCCTCTACGTGGCGTCCGGCGTTTGTCTGAAGAGGCTGGTCTGTCTGGAGGGGCTGGACGGGGCATGTGTAATAACGGCAGGGAAGGGAAGATGTTGGTCGCTAGCAGAGGGGGGCTCACTGTCATGGACATGGCCACGGTGGGCCTGACACCACGCCACTCCCAAATCGGCTGCACCACCGCCTCCAAAAGGAGTACCTCCTCGACCGCTTCCGCTCCCAACTCAGCAGCAATTTTGGGTTGTCACGACCCGCTTCCGAATAATCGAATACGAGTCGGACACGCCCAGCCTTCGTCATTAGACACGACGAAGTAAGCTGTACCAATCTAGGGAAATCTAACCATATAATCATGAACAAGTATGAAATCACAGCATCTATAAATGTATCCCAAATCTAGAGTAAGGTACAAGTCTCAGAATTTATTACATTCCAGCAAAATGAAAGATAGAGCCTACTAGTCTCAAAATATAAGGAAAATGTAAAGTGCTAATGGTAAAGCTCTAGGCTTCTGCAACCTCTAAGTCAAGAGCAACTCCAGCTAGCTCTCCTGCATCAACTAGCTCTCGGCCATAATATATGTCGTAAAGGGCCTCCAACTCACCTGCAACATATCCTATTCAGGAGCGGAGCAAAGTACAGTTCTAGTTAATGAAAAAGACATCATGATATGAAAGTACAAGGGAACATGGTATGTAAAGTACAAGAAAGAACATGGTGTATAAGCAGATGAAAGAACATGGTATCTCAGGAATCACAGGAACTAAGTACAAGATATATCTCCTGAACATGTGTGCACAATATCTGAAATATAATTAAGTATGTGACCGGCTAAGGGTAAGCACATGAAGCACATGAATGGTACGGCTTAGGACCCGCGTGCACGATGCGGGGTCTAAGCTAAACACAACTGAGTTGTTTTTTTGGTTTGGTCATATAAATAATATATTTCCCCTCCCCATGTACAAGTAATAAGAACAAGGAACATGAGCACTAGAAAAACATGTTGTGTCGCAGTGTGTCAATGAATGAAGCACATGATATAATGAAATATACAAGACCATAGAGTGTACTTGCCTGGCTCCGGGAAGGTACAGGTAATCAAGGAAGCTAGATATCCTCCTGTTTTTAAATGATTTACAGGTTGGTTAAAAACTAAACAAGCTCTAAATTGGTATTTTGTAGTTCTACAATTATAATATTTGGTTAAACCCAAATATTAACTACTCAGTATTGAACTCCCTTCAATTATACTTAAAACTATTAGTTAAACTATTCACTAAAGATAACTAACCTGGTTTGAAATAAAGACCTACATTGCCAACCATGCTATTACCTAACCTCAATTAGTCTAAAAGAAATACTTATTCCCTAATGTGTTGAACTTACATGTAAGTGGGTTCATATAAGGTCATTACAATGAACCAACCTGTAATACTTGGTTCAAGGCAGAACCTATATGAGTTCTCAGGTTCCTTGATATGCCTAGGTTCACCACTCACCCACTGAACCAATTATGGTATATATTCAGTTTCATCATTGAAACAAAAATTGCATAAGACAACTTTAATTTAAAAGATGAACTAATATTGACATATAAATCTCTGGTTCAGGTAACACAAGATATGATGGGTGTTCAACTACTGCATATGCAAATTTCAGCTTCATGAGATTTAGGTTCTCAGCTATACACTAAAATTGTTTCTCAGTTATACACTAAGAATCATTCTCAGGTTTACACTGAGAATCATCCTCAGGTTTACATTGAGATTCATTCTCAGATTTATACTGAAAATGTTCTTAGGTTACACTGAAAATGTTCTCAGGTTACACTGAAAATGCTCTCAGGTTCCTGACACATGCAATCCCTGGTTCTTTTAACCAAGACATATGATTCTCAAGTTCAGGTTTCATTCGGACCATAATTGATTTAAAACAAAACTCAGTTCATCAAAATAATCCAAAACAGTAATATGCAGTTCATCATTTAATCATGAAAATTCGAATCATTCACTGATTTATATCAAGTCCAAATATTACTGTGCTGCTAACTGGCTATATCCATGACTGATTATAATCTTAAGGAAATACTTCACGAGTTAGGTTATCAGGACTCATTCTAATCGCTGCTAGTCTACACTTGTCTCTAGTCGAGTTCAGCAAAGTTATCAACATGAGAAAAAGTAATAGGAAGATAGATGGTAACAGTGTACTGATAATCTAAACTGGAATACCTTACCTATAATAGAACCTGTCAATGTTTAACCTGACCTTACATTCAATCTATCATGACACAACAGTTCTTTCTACCCCCTGAGCAACCATAGTGCTATACCCACATCATCCATGTATAACTCAGTCTCTCTCCATTGATTTATCATCTATTTTAGCAAACAATCTCGGAGATACGATTAAGTACACCTTAGCATGATAACCTTCAATACATCCCCATTCACAGTTTAATATAATTCATGTAAGTTACTGAAGAATCATTACTTGATTGAAACAAAATCAGAGCATCCAATTCTCAGTTCACAGTCTAAATCCACTATCAATCGATTAATGCAATGAACTAATCCAAGAGATCCAACTAAAACTATTCTATTCTTAAATTGCTTGTAAAGAAATTAACACAGGAGAAGAAATATATACCTGTAATTTGAAAGGGTGCACACGAATTCTTGTTTGACCTCTCTAACCTCTTTGAAACCTTGCCACAAACAAACAATCACACATAGAGAACCAAAAACACAAAAATTCTCATAATCGATTTATCACAGCCATGGCTCACCTTGTCAACTAATTCCCAGTTGTAATTACTCACTGATATCAGAAATTAACTTCACTGATCTGAAATTGAACACCAGTTACTCAATAAACAAAAGCTCTTAAATCCTAGAAGAAATCAAGTGGTAGATTCGAAACTAACCTAGACTTTTGATCAATCTATACTACAACAGTTCCTCTCTCTAGTCTGCCCTGATTTGTTACAAAATAGAAGAAATCAGGATCAATTCACAGAAACGAAAATTGGTTCAGAACAGAGGAATCGAAAAAGTCACCATGTTGCCATTCCTCTGCTCAAGGAAAACAACAAAAATCGATCCAACTCCTCAATAATTCAATATTTGAAGAATCTGCAAGGAAGCACAGATCTCTATTATTCGAAACAATCAAAACAAAATACTAAAAATCCAAGGAATTCTCAAACCTAGATCGATCATAGAGTGATCCATCAGGTAATTGAATTATCAAATCAAACAGATCTATATCTAGAAATCTTTGACTCTCCATGCTCATCAATCAGAGAGAAGAGTCGAAGTTTTACTAGGAGGATTGATCATCCTACTCCAACTCTGGACGGTGGATGCAAATGAAATGAAATCGAGGATGTTCGATCAATGAAGAAGAATTGAACCAATCTCACCTTGACTGATTTCTCAGAGATGGAGATGTTGATCCGCCATGAAAATCTCGCCCAGTCTTCACCACAGTGCCATCCGAGCCTTCATCCCCACCATCATTGCTTCTTGGAGAATGGAATTATGGAAGGAAGAGGAGATCCAAATTTTGTGTCTCTGGAAGAATTACAACTGAGTAGGAACGAGAAAGAAAGGTTTTATAGGAAATTGGGGATGGTCAGAAAACATGAGAAGAAAGAAATTTGAGCGGGAAATTCCTCCAGCTGCACAAACGGTTAGAGAGGAAATTTTTGAATTTTTTCTCCTACATTCCAACAGCATACGAATGAAAGGTTCTCCTTCAAGAAAATAACAGAAGTAGAGAGGAAAGCAGCTTCATGGGCTTGGGCCTATCAAGGCCCAACAGCATACTAAGAATAGAAATCCAAATTTACATGTGATAAAATGATTCATTTTATTTTATTTTATTTTTTAAAAGGTTAAATATTTTGTAAATACTTTAATAATGAAAAGAAAAAAATTATTCTTAAAATTTGGGAAGTGGGATTACAAATCTCCCCTACTTGAAAAATTTTGTCCTCGAAATTCTAAGAAAAAATAACATAAAAAATGACTCATACCAAGTACAAATTATTTATTGAAATATAAATTTTCTAAAACACGAAAGTACAATCAAGTGAATAAACTGGGATAGCGATCCCGCATCTCATCCTCACGCACCCATGTGGACTCTCCCGGAGAGTGGTGTCTCCACATGACGCAGACAAATGGAATAGTCTGGTTCCGCAGGCGCTTCTCCCTCCTATCCATGATCACCACTGGCTGTTCATCGTAGGTCAAGCTCGGACCCACCTCTAACTCTGAGTACTCCACCACATGGCTCGGATCAGGAATGTAGCATCGAAGCTGGGACACGTGGAAAATATCGTGCACTTCCTCCAAGCTAGCGGGAAGCGCTAGTCGGAATACCACCTCGCCAATTTGCGACGTCACGTCGAAAGGCCCGATGAATCTCGGACTGAGCTTCCCGTCTCTGCCAAATCTGATGATGCCCCTAGTCGGCGAGATCTTCAGGAACACTCAATCTCTAATCGCGAACTCCAGTGGCCGTCTGCTGCTGTCTGCCCAGTGCTTCTGCCGATCCTGTGCAACTCTGAGACACTTCCTGATCAGTCTGACTTTCTTAGCTGAGTCAACCACCATCTCTGGTCCAATCAAAGCTCTCTCGCCAATGTCGTCCCAAGATAAAGGCATGTAACATCTCCGCCCATATAGTACCTCGAACGGGGTCAACTCAATGCTAGCCTGATAACTGTTGTTATAGGAAAACTCTACAAGATGCAAATGATCCTCCCACGAACCATCGAAATCAAGTGTACAAACCCGCAGCATGTCCTCCAATGTCTGAATGGTCCTCTCGGACTGCCCATCCGTCTGTGGATGATAAGCGGTGCTGAACTTCAACTGTGAACCCAAGCTCAGCTGTAGAGTCCTCCAGAAGTGTGATGTGAAGCGGCTGTCCCTGTCTGAAACAATACTAACTGGCACTCCATGAATCCGTACAATCTGCCGCATGTAGAGGTCTGCAAGCTTCTGGGTCGACAGCCCAACCTTGAACGGAATGAAATGAGCAGACTTCGTCATTATGTCCACGATAAACCAAATAGCATCCTTGCCACTGGGAGTACGCGGTAATCCAGAGACGAAGTCCATGGTGATATGCTCCTATTTCCATTCTGGAATAGGTAAAGGCTGGAGTAATCCCGCTGGTCTCTGGCGCTCCGCCTTGACTTGCTGGCACACAAGGCATCTAGAAACAAATCTGGCAACCTCTCTCTTCATCCCATACCACCAAACATACTCTCGCAGATCCTTGTACATCTTGGTAGACCCAGGATGAATAGAATACTGCGACTGGTGGGCCTCCTGCATCACCTCCTCTCGTAAATCCTTGGGCACACACAACTGGTTTCCGTGCCTCAGGGATCCATCATCTGCAATAGTGAAGTCGTCGAGCAATCTTGCCTCCATCTGGCCTCTGAGACATCGAAGTCCTTCATCAAGAAATTGGGTCTCCTTGATCTTCTCTAACAGTCCTGACTGTATCTGCATGTGCATCAGCTGTCCTCCAACTCCTGGAAGAACAATCTCAATCCCAAGGCTCTCAAGGTCCTCCAAAAGATGTCGATCCATAGTGAGAAACATAGCAACAGGATATCGACTGAGAGCATCTGCCACCATATTCGCCATCCCAGGATGGTACTGCAGATTGATGTCGAAATCCTTCATGAGTTCCAGCCATCTGCGCTGCCTCATATTCAGCTCCTTCTGAGTAAAGACATACTTCAGGCTTTTGTGGTCCGTGAAGATGTCCAATATCTCTCTATACAAATAGTGCTTCCACAGTTTCAAGGAAAAAATGACTGTTGCAAGCTCCAAGTCATGTGCGAGATAATTCTCCTTATGGGCCTCAACTGTCTAGAAGCATAAGCAATAACCCACTTGTTCTGCTCAAGTACACATCCCTAGCCTTTTCCTGAACCATCGCTGTAGATGACGAATCCTCCCGATCCAGATGGCAAAGCTAGAACTGGTGTTGTCGTGAGTCTTCTCTTCAATTCTTTAAATACTGACTGGCAGGCATCGCTCCAAATAAACTCCTCGTCCTTCCGTGTAAGCTTGGTCATCGGCTCTGCTATCCTGGCAAAATCCTTCACGAACTTCCTGTAGTATCCTGCTAGACCCAGGAAACTACGAATCTCTGCTACTGACTTGGGAGGTGCCCATGCTTCTACTGCTTCAATCTTCTTGGGATCTACAGAAATCCCCTCACCAGTCACCACATGCCCTCGGAACTCCACTATGTCCAAGAAAAACTTATACTTCGAGAGTTTCCTGTACAGCTTCTCCTTCCACAGTATCTCCAACACGATCCTCAGGTGCTCCACATGCTCCTCTTCGGTCTTCGAATAGATCAGAATGACGTCAATAAAGACTACGACAAACTTGTCCAGATACTTGTGAAAATCCTTATTCATCAAGTTCATAAACACTGCTGGGACATTAGTGAGTCCGAACGGCATCACCAGAAACTTATACTGGCCGTATCGGGTGTTGAAAGCTGTCTTCAGAATATCCTGCTCCCGAACCTTCATCTGATGATATTCCTACCGAAGGTCAATCTTCGAAAAGACCTTCGCTCCACTAAGCCGGTCAAACAGCTCATCAATCTGCGGCAAAGGGTATTTATTCTTGATGGTGATGTTATTGAGTGCATGATAATCAATATAAATCCTCACAGTCCCATCCTTCTTGGGCACGAAGAGTACCGGTGCTACCCAGGGAGAACCACTGGACCGAATAAAACCCTTGTCCTCTAACTCATCAATCTGAGCCTTCAACTCTGCAGCTTCCTTCGGATTGATCTTGTAGCAATGCTGAGACTTCGGCGCTGATCCGGGCACTAGGTCGATGCTTAACTCCACATCTTAATCTAGCGGCAATCCTGGCAACTCCTTGGGGAAGACGTCAAGATACTCTACAATTAGCGGATGCGGCAACTCCTGGTCCTCTGCAACAGCTCTGAAGTAAACTCCCTCTGGCCTCTCTGCAACTCGCCTGCTGATCTCGAATGGTAGAACTCCTGGCGGGCTGAAAATAACCTTTCCTTCATGGCAGTCTATTACGGCAAACATCTCGCTCATCCACTCGATGCCGAGGACTATATCAAATCCGGGTAATGGCATCACTAAAAGTCGAGCACTAATCTCCCTCCCAGCTATGGTGATAGGGCAATCCACCATCTCACTCACTGGCACTACCCCTCCTCATGTCATAATCCGACAGTTCCTCCTAGTGGGCTTAGGTGTGAAGTCGTGTCTATGCAGAAACTCATATGATACAAAGCTATTTGTGGCTCCAGAATCAAACAATGTAATGGCAGGGAAAAAATGTAAAAGGATAGAACCTGTGATCACATCTGAAACTGCCTCATCCTCCTCAACTGCGGCCATAATGTAAGCACGTCCCTACTGCGGTCCTCTCCTCTGCTGACGCTGTACAAACTGCTACTGCTGAGTGGGTAATGTCGGTCCCCTTGTAGTATAACTGGTAATGCTATGGGTGGTACAGGTGGTGGTCCTCCAGCTCCTCGGGGTCCTCCTGCTAGTCGAGCTGTAGCCTGAGCGCAGTCCCTTATCTGATGTGCATCTGATCCACAAAAGAGGTAAAGTCCCAGCCTCTAGCAGCACTCGTCGATATGGTGTCCGGGGCGATGACAAAAGGCACAACTAGTTGCCAGATAATGTCTCTGATGCTGATGTGCAGGAGCTCTGGCCGGACGGTGATGCTGCTGCTGCTGCTGCTGTGGCCTCGCCTGAATCTGAGTCTGGTCCCTCTTCGCTGGTGCCTGAAAACTGCTGCTGCCCATGTCCCTGTCCCTCTTCAGCTTTGGATCTGCTTCCTTCTCTACAGCCTAAGCAATCTTGAGGATGCTCGCATACATCGTCGCTTGACTAATCTCCATCGCGTGTCGTAGCTTCCTGGTGAGACCCTTCTTGAATCTCCAAGCTCTATCCTCCGGTGCTCTGACTAGATTCTTCGCGAACCTGCTGAGCCTAGTAAACTCTGAAGTATACTGTGCAACCGTCATAGTCCCCTGCTGCAGTGTCTCGAACTGCATCCTCAGCTCATCCCGCTCCACATCAGGGAAAACTTCTTCTTGAACAGAGTTTTGAAATATGCCCAAGACACCTTAGGCTCTGCCAACTGGGGCTCCTTCTGGTACCAAGCTCTGGCCAAATCAAAGAGTCGCATAGTAGCCACCTCCACCTTCAGGTTATCCAGAATCTGTGCCATCTTCAAGGTCCTCTTCGCATTCTCCAGCCATTTGTCTGCATAGACGATCCCCTTGTTGCCCCAGAAGTCCATCGAGCAGAGGTTCTGAACTCCTTGGCCGTCCCTGGTCTCGGTGATGCTGGTACTGTACGTGTTGCTGGAGCTGGTGCTGTCGGCTCTCTGGTCCTGAGTGCGTCGACGATAGTCGCTCTGAACTGTGCGGCCTGCTAACTCTGAGCCTCCCTGAACTGTGCAGCCTGGTGATTCTTGGCCTCCCTAAACTGCTGAAACATAGCCATCACCTGGACGCCATCAAACATCATCGTCGAGGGTAGCGGCAAAAATATAGGAGGCGGTGGTGGAAGCTGATCTACTGGAACGTCTGATGCGGGCTGATCCGAACTGCCTGCAACTTCGGGCTGATCCGCGATCTTCCTCGTAGTGACCATCCTGTAATAGAAAGAAAACTCCGTTGATTGACAAACCCTAAAACCTAATAAACAATTTTTTTATAATATCAAAGCACCTGATAAACCTGATATACCCTTATTTCTCAATTTTCTCTATACTGTGATCAAGTTTTCCTAGTGTAATCAAGTCCTCCAATAGTACGCTAAGACCTAGGTACCATTTGGATGGACCTGCATGGGCTACCACTAAAAACATGTAACGACCCGCTCCCGAATAATCGGATACGAGTCGGACATGCCCAGCCTTCATCGTTAGACACGAAGAAGTAAGCTGTACCA
The DNA here is from genome assembly GCA_029216955.1 of Iris pallida. Lineage (NCBI taxonomy): Eukaryota > Viridiplantae > Streptophyta > Magnoliopsida > Asparagales > Iridaceae > Iris > Iris pallida. The sequence continues at coordinate 8,070,774 of JANAVB010016199.1, read as the reverse complement.
ATCTAGGGAAATCTAACCAGATAATCATGAACAAGTATGAAATCACAGCATCCATAAATGTATCCCAAATCTAGAGTAAGGTACAAGTCTCAGAATTTATTACATTCCAGCAAAATAAAAGATAGAGTCTACTAGTCTCAAAATACAAGGAAAATATAAAGTGCTAATGGTAAAGCTCTAGGCTTCTGCAGCCTCTAAGTCAAGAGCAACTCCAGCTAGCTCTCCTGTATCAACTGGCTCTCGGCCATAATATGTGTCGCAAAGGGCCTCCAACTCACCTGCAACATATCCTATTCAGGAGCGGAGCAAAGTACAGTTCTAGGTAATGAACAAGACATCATGATATAAATGTACAAGAGAACATGGTATGTAAAGTACAAGAAAGAACATGGTGTATAAGCACATGAAAGAATATGGTAAGTAAGAACATGAAAGAACATGGTATCTCAGGAATCATAGGAACTAAGTACAAGATATATCTCCTGAACATGTGTGCACAATATCTGAAATATAACTAAGTATGTGACCGGCTAGGGGTAAGCACATGAAAGCACATGAATAGTACGACTTAGGACCCGCGTTCACGATGCGGGGTCTAAGCTAAACACACCTGAGTTGTTTCTTGGATTTGGTCACATAAATAGTATATTTCCCCTCCCCATGTACAAGTAAAAAGAACAAGGAACATGAGCACCAGAAAAATATGTCCTGTCACAGTGTGTCAATCAAGGAAGCACATGATATAATAAAATGTACAAGACCATAGAGTGTACTTGCCTGGCTCCGGGAAGGTACAGGTAATCAAGGAAGCTGGATATCCTCCTGTTTTTAAATGATTTACAGGTTGGTTAAAAACTAAACAAGCTCTAAATTAGTATTTTGTAGTTCTACAATTATAATATTTGGTTAAACCCAAATATTAACTACTCAGTATTAAACTCCCTTCAATTATACTTAAAACTATTAGTTAAACTATTCACTAAAGATAACTAACCTGGTTTGAAATAAAGACCTATATTGCCAACCATGCTATTATCTAACCTCAATTAGTCTAAAAGAAATACTTATTCCATAATGTGTTGAACTTACATGTAAGTGGGTTCATATAAGGTCATTACAATGAACCAACCTGTAATACTTGGTTCAAGGCAGAACCTACATGAGTTCCCAGGTTCCCTGATATGCCTAGGTTCACCACTCACCCACTGAACCAATCATGGTATATATTCAGTTTCATCATTGAAACGAAAATTGCATAAGACAACTTTAATTTAAAAGATGAACTAATATTGACATATAAATCTCTGGTTCAGGTAACACAAGGTATGATGGGTGTTCAACCATTACATATGCGAATTTTAGCTTCATGAGATTTAGGTCTATATACTAAGATTGTTTCTCAGTTATACACTAAGAATCATTCTCAGGTTTACACTGAGAATCATACTCAGGTTTACACTGAGATTCATTCTCAGATTTACACTGAGAATGCTCTCAGGTTACACTGAAAATGTTCTCAGGTTACACTGAAAATGCTCTCAGGTTCCTGACACATGCAATCCCTGGTTCTTTTAACCAAGACATATGATTCTCAAGTTCAGGTTTCATTCGGATCATAATTGATTTAAAACAAAACTCAGTTCATCAAAATAATCCAAAACAGTAATATGTAGTTCATCATTTAATCATGAAAATTCGAATCATTCACTGATTTATATCAAGTCCAAATATTACTGTGCTGCTAACTGGACATATCCATGACTGATTATAATCTTAAGGAAATACCTCACGAGTTAGGTTATCAGGACTCATTCTAATCGCTGCTAGTCTACACTTGTCTCTAGTCGAGTTCAGCAAAGTTATCAACATGAGGAAAAGTAATAGGAAGATAGATGGTATCAGTGTACTGATAATCTAAACTGGAACACCTTACCTATAATAGAACCTGTCAATGTTTAACCTGACCTTATATTCAATCTATCATGACACAACAGTTCTTTCTACCCCCTGAGCAACCATAGTGCTATACCCACATCATCCCTGTATAAATTTGTCTCTCTCCATTGATTTATCATCTATTTTAGTAAACAATCTCAAAGATATGATTAAGTACACCTTAGCATGATAACCTTCAATACATCCCCATTCACAGTTTAATATAATTCATGTAAGTTACTGAAGAATCATTACTTGATTGAAACGAAATCAGAGCATCCAATTCTCAGTTCACAGTCTAAATCCATTATCAATCGATTGATGCAATGAACTAATCAAAGAGATCCAACTAAAACCATTTTATTCTTAAATTGCTTGCAAAGAAATCAACACAGTAGAAGAAATACCTGTAATTTGAAAGGGTGCACACGAATTCTTGTTTGACCTCTCTAACCTCTTTGAAACCTTGCCACAAACAAACAATCACACACAGAGAACCAAAAACATAAAAATTCTCATAATCGATTTATCATAGCCATGGCTCACCTTGTCAACTAATTCCCAGTTGTAATTACTCACTGATATCAGAAATTAACTTCACTGATCTGAAATTGAACACCAGTTACTCAATAAATAAAACCTCTTAAATCCAAGAAGAAATCAAGTGGTAGATTCGAAACTAACATAGACTTCTGATCAATCTATACTACAACAGTTCCTCTCTCTAGTCTGCCCTAATTTGTTACAAAATAGAAGAAATCAGGATCAATTCACAGAAACAAAAATTGGTTCAAAACAGAGGAATCTGAAAACTCACCATGTTGTCATTCCTCTGCTCAAGGAAAACAACAAAAGTCGATCCAACTTCTCAACAATTCAATATTTGAAGAATCTGCAAGGAAGCACAGATCTCTGTGATTCGAAATAATCAAGACAAAATACTGAAAATCCAAGGAATTCTCAGACCTAGATCGATCATAGATTGATCCATCAGGTAATTGAATTATCAAATCAAACAGATCTATATCTAGAAATCTTTGACTCTCCATGTTCATCAATCAGAACGAAGAGTCAAAGTTTCACAAGGAGGATTGATCATCCAACTCCAGCTCTGGACGGTGGATGCAAATGAAATGAAATCGAGGATGTTCGATCAATGAAAAGGAATTGAACCAATCTCACCTTGACTGATTTCTCAGATATGGAGACGTTGATCCGTCATGAAAACCTCGCCCAGTCTTCACCACTTTTCCATCTGAGCCTTCATCCCCACCATCATTGCTTCTTGGAGAATGGAATTATGGAAGGAAGAGGAGATCCAAATTTTGTGTCTCTGGAAGAATTGCAACTGAGTAGGAACGAGAAAGAAGGGTTTTATAGGAAATTGGAGATGGTCACAAAACTTGAGAAAAAAGAAATTTGAGCGGGAAATTCCTCCAGCTGCACAAACGGTTAGAGAGGAAATTTTTGAATTTCTTCTCCTCCATTCCAACAGCATACGAATGAAAGGTTCTCCTTCAAGAAAAAAACAGAAGTAGAGAGGAAAGAAGCTTCGTGGGCTTGGGCCTATCAAGGCCCAACAGCATACTAAGAATAGAAATCCGAATTTACATGTGATAAAATGATTCATTTTATTTTATTTATTTATTTAAAAGGTTAAATATTTTGCAAATACTTTAATAATAAAAAAAAATTATTCTTAAAATTTGGGAAGTGGGATTACATGGGGTACATTTTCTTCCTTTCCTAAGTATGTTGTTCAGTTTTTGGTTGTTATCATTGCTTGAGGAATTCTGTAAAAAATTTCTTCATATTATTTTCAAAATGGGTGAAGACTACTTAGATGCTAACCTCTCTGGTGTTATAACATTTGGGACTCCAACTGTTTGTGAATATGGCAGCTCATGGTGTTATTAGATTTGTAATCCTTCTGGCCTCACAATAATATATTAATAGACAAAATGCCAACTTCATTAGCAGTCGAAGAACAAAATGGTTCCCAACTTTACATATGTCGATTTAGAAGTTTTAAGAAATTATTAAATCCAAATTTGAAGATTGTAACCTTATCTATATAGTTATATTCATCAAATGCAGCTTCCTATGCTGGTTCTTGTTGTTTTTTTTGGATCTGGTGCATAAATAATGCATTCTCCGGCAGTACGTTAATAAGACGATGAGCATCACAATAACAAGTACGTACGTACATACCTGTCTGACAAACCCCTCAAGATTGGCTAGTTTTTCGAGTGTCATGGCCACGTGGTAGCATGTTCATCTCTGAAGTAGCTTGATATGGGTCGATGCATATAACCAAAAATCTAGAGCTTGATATGGGTCGATGCAACGATCAGGTTGAGATTATAAACCAATGGTGTATCATTGTAACTTAAACCATTTGTGCCTAATTTATACTTGACTACCATTTAAATGGATCATCTTATAACCAAAAATCTAGAGCTTGATATGGGTCGATGCAACGATCAGGTTGAGATTATAAACAAATTGTGTATCACTGTAACTTGAACCATTCGTGCCTAATGGGAAATTAATACTTCTACCACTTGTATTATGGTACTGTATCTATGTGTAAGCGAGCACTGTATCTATGTGTAAGCGACTCAGCATTATATGTTATATGCTTGGGAATTTTAGTAACAGTTTTTTTATCATCATCTTCAACACAATATTAAGTATATGCTACTTAAAATGATGGTTTCTGTTGTTCCTTCAGTTGCCAGAGATACGAAGAATTTTCATATCCTTCTATATATATTTTCTTTCAATAATAGATTATTAATCTGCAGCAACCAATATTTCTCAAATCATTGTAGTCATTTCACGAAACGATGTCGTTGAATAGATAATGTATGCTTATATGGTTCATCTTTCTTAGGTAGGCATGGCAAGGGAAGGTTTAACCTCTGCAGATGACGAACACTATTGTTGGCAGAGACCCGAAGACATGAATTACCAGCATCCCGTACAAGCCTCGACTTCTGCCCACGACTTGGGGGGAGAGGTGGCAGCAGCACTTGCTGCTGCTTCAGTTGTGTTCCACGACAAGACCGCATACTCTAAGAAGCTTGTCAATGCGGCCGCAACTGCCTTCAGGTTTGCTTCTGATCAAGGACATAGATCAACCTATTCCTTTGGGAACGACGCTATCACGTCGTTCTATAACTCCTCTGGATTTTGGGATGAGTTGATGTGGGGAGCAGCTTGGATGTACTACGCTATGCCTATCTCTCGGTTGCAACTAGCCCGGCACTGGCTAGGAATGCCAATGCCTTGTCTGATGTACTAGATTTCAAAGTTTTCAGTTGGGATAACAAGCTTCCGGGAGCTGAGTTACTCTTAACAAGGCTTAGGATCTTCAGTTGGGACAACAAGCTTCCAGAATGGAAAAGGTATGCTTTTTTGCAGTCAAACAATATCTAGTTTGATTTAGTTGTGTTCCAATAGTAAATATGTTAAACAACAACCATAAACAAAATATAAGGTGATAGAATATTTGGTTGTTCTGATGTTTTTTAATTTGTCTAAGTACTCGAAGTTGTGTAGACACGCTTAACGTACCCTGGAGTTATCATGTTTCTTAGAAAATGTGTAATGTTTTGCATTTTTGGTTTAGCTAACAGTTTTTCCAGGGAAATTATCACTGACACCATGTTCTGAGATTATATGTTGGAGAACATTTTGAAGATAATGATCCTCTTCATCTATGTATATCACTTCTAGCCTCATCATTATGCACCCGTTACTAGTCATTACTTCACACTATTTTACTGAATACAAATTCATCTCTATTTCATGTGATTTAGAGAATGTATTGTCCTAAAACTTGAGCAATTTCAAATAGAAAATTCATTTGGATGAAAGAAATTGCTTCCCTCCAGACATAATAAGTATTAGACTCCTTTTTCCATGTGGCAACACTGTTGAGTAATGGAAAATTAAGCTGAAACAACAAATAAAGTGTTAATGATGTTGGCCATCTAAATTGTTTTCTATTTGTATTAGTAAGTTTTGAACTAATTTTGATGCTCTGTGTTCCTTTTCATAGAAATTTATTCCATTAGCTTTTGTGACCGTCTCTTTCCTTGTCATAGAAATTTTTTAATATGTTCATTTTTAATATCTTTTTTTACTTTTATCTATATTCCTATTTTGGTTGCATAATCAGTTCCAGATGATGCATACAGAAAGATGTTGAATAGATACGTTTGCATTAGCAATATAATCTAATATTGTGAACATGTCAAAGAGTACAAGAGTAAAGAGACCCTCTATTAGATTTTTACCAAAATATTTGGTTGAAAGTTTTCTAATATAGTGTTTATATAATAAAAAATATACAAGCAAATAGAATGGCTAATCTTCTTCTACAACATTCAGGGATACCCATACTACTGTATTTACTGCTGTAATTGATAAACTCGTTCTCCATTTTCAGGATGATGGAGAGATGTATGATGAATTTGGAAACCTCAAAAAGAAATTCAGTGCCAAAACCCAACAAGCTGAAGCTGGCCAGGGGCTTCCAGGTTCAGGACGTGCTGGATGGGAGGTTGAGGAATTAGGTACAATGTTTCTAATCTTCTTAAGTGCTTGTACATATTCATTTAGTGTTTACTTGTAGATGATGCTTACCACTGCTGAACTTTTATGATGATAAGCAAGTTGGGTTGTATAATTTTTTATATAAAGGATTAAGCATTATGAGATATAGTTATATTGATACTGTAGGCATCTCCTGCATGTTCCATGATCGGGCAATTGGCATTAACTAATCTGAGGGAAACCTTCCAATTGATAGCTGATCGAATAAATCTGCACAAATCTTGACTGTTGGCCTACTATGTTTTATTATCTTCCGCCTGTAGTTGTCATCATAGCGGACTTTGCACCAAACTTGTTGAGTGTTGACTTCTAGTTGATACTTGTCCAAGCAAGTCTGGACAATCCTTTGTTGCGCCTTTGTAGTGTTAGAGTCATGCATGCAGCACCATATAGGATCCATGTGAATTAAGATACTGATGATATGGCTGCTTGCCTGCCTGTACAGACTGGTGAAGAGTCTTGTGGTTTATGTGAGAATGGTTCCTCTTTTAGTTTGTTTCATCGTATAGATTTTATGTACTTGCGTCCTCATTGTCAATAGTTACATAATGTGCATGAATACATGGTTACAAATGTTTGTTGTATCGGCTGATATCCATACCGGAACAGATATCAAATCTTCAAAACTACTGAAAGCAGCAGATTTAAAACAAATGGAACTACGAAAACCGATAATCATAAGGAAATAAAAATTCTTACTGTAGGAAATGCGAAAACCTTGTTGGTAGCAACTACCAGTTACAACCATGTTTGTGCACACTCCAAAGTGCAGGAACTGACTGAATCTACTTATTATGCAGATTCACATTATCTACTATTGCATATCCCTATAACTTCAATACATGCCCCTTCCTAACCATGATGCACACACATTACACATGCTACAGGATACACATACCCCCTGTATACCTGCAGCATAGACTACACTGCACCCCCCTGCTGTAGTCAGGTCCCAACTCCTACATCCTGTAGTTTGCAAAACTTCAATAATGTTGCAGCTGTATCTAACTGCAACTATGCCCGTGCCCTGCTGCTGCCTTCCAAAGATACATGTTGTTGCCTCAATTGTAGCTATAACTGCTGCTTCCATCTTCTTGCAGAAACCCCAGCATAATCCTGTAGTAAAAATCCCTGCAGTTGCTGCCCTTTAACCAATACTCCCTCTTACTACACATTTATATACACACATAGGCTTATCTACACACATATAGGCTAGGCCTAAGGACACACCCTTAGATACCCATAATTCATCTAACTGATACTTGCTTATTGCTATGTATCCTTCAATTTGTTCTTTTTTGCAATGTTAGTTGAAATAAGCTAATTTTTTTAGAGTCTTTGTTCTAAGTTGATATCAGTTTATACTAACATGTGCATATAATGATTAAATACATTTTTCTTCTTCTCTCAGGAACTACATGGAAAATAAAGGTGTTGTGAATATGGGAGGGATGTGCACCGGCCGGGTTTGCTACATATTTTATTTCTAGTTATATAAATATCAGTTTTGGATATTTAAGATGTACAAAAACTACATACTTTGGTTGGATATATTGTGGTTGGACGTGTGTTGGATGTTTGTGGTTGAACTTATATTAGATGTGTTGGAAGTTTATGGTGTAGGAACAATACAGTTTGTTAACATAAAAGTTGGATATTACAATTATTTGATGTGTGTATATCTTCTGGATTATTGATGTTATGTGTGTGTTTGATTCATTATATATAAAATTTTGGCTATACATAATTTAACTTCTCTTGACGGTTATAAAACTTCAACAATTAACTAAATTCTGCTGCAACTGCTCTTTTCAGTGAAAATTTTCTTGACGGCTAATAACCGTCATCTAGGACTGAGTCAAGAAAAGTTTTTGCCTATATTGACGGTTTCTAAAAACTGCTATCTTGACGGCTAAAAATAGTCAACAAAACTACTTCATATGACGGCAAAAAATCGTCAAGAAAAGCCATGCCAGCGACCGTCAAAAAAAGGGGGGTCTTTTCTTGACTCCGGCCTAGTTGACGGATCTGCAACCGTCAAGATACCCATTTCTTGACGGGGAATCCCCGTCAAGAAGAGCCCTTATTCTTGTAGTGTTGTTTCACTTTAATTAGAGTTCATATGCAATTAATAATTTCAATCAAAGTTTTGATCTTTTGGCATGTTTTTTGTACTTGACGTTTTGAGGTTTCCCTCGACTGTAATAAATTCTTATCATGATTAGATGATTTTGTGCAGTTAGAGAATAATTGTACCCTCTTATATTCTTAACACTAGCACAGATTCAATTATTATTTTATGTCAAGTAGTACTTTTTATTTATTTCTTCTCCCATGCCATGATACGTCTTTTATCTAATTCTTTCTACATGCGATCCTTATTGTCATGTTTGCTTATTCTTAGATAATGGCCCGTCGGGGTGCACTCATGATTTACGTCTCTTATTTGCTTATTCTAGATAGTGACCCATTGTGGTGCACTCGTGTTACATGTCTTTCTTTGCTTACATGATAGTGACTCGTCGTGGTGCACTCTTGAACATGTCTTTCCTTGCTTACATGATAGTGGCCCGTAGAGGCACTCTTTTGACAAGTATTCTTTACATGACAAGTAAACCTTAACATAATAATTCTTGATAGTGGTCCGTTGTGTCGCACTCTTGACAAGTACTCTTTACATGACAAGTAAATCTAATTATGACATGCTAAATCAAGATGCTGTTGCGACGGCTATTTTCTCCTTGCTAATGTAACTCTTTTGGACACCGTGGTTGAATTCATTGTGTATGCATGAACAAGATACATGTCTCGTCTTGCATCATGCCTAGGACATGGATTTCTGCTTACCACGACCAGAGATTCATACTGAATCTGACTAGGGTAATAACTAGATTGATCAAGTAGCTCATAAAGCGATTTTCCAGCTATAGACAGTCCCGTTATCTTGGTGCTTTAATTGGACTTGTAGCCTGCCGTCGAATAGGGAACATTTCCAGCACACTGTCATGTGTTGCACCCCCAACTCACCTAATCCAACCCTCTCAACTTGCAACTGGATAACCTGGTTAAGTCTGTAGGGCTTGTGGCTGTTGGAATAACTTATTGCATCTTGTTAGTAACTAGGCTTGTGATAACCCTAGTTCGCTAATGTATAAAGCCGTACTCAATGCTTGGCCATGATTGATGGATGGAGTCAGTCCAGTCCAGTCTAGTTTTATCTAGGCAGTGTTCGTACGTTTATTTCAGTATATTATTGTTTACGCCATACTTTTGTCGATAAATGATCGGAGGCTGAGTTCTGTTCAGGAGAAGGGTTACAACCCCAGTCCTTATTTGGTTTACGGGTTGTAACTTGGCTTCAGGAATAGCTCCAAAGTCATCTTATCATTTATCGTCCTATTCAGTACTCACACGTTATACATGATCCCTATGTTGTACAATAATTAGAGACTAAGTTCTGTTCAGGAGAAGGGATACAAACCCGGTCCTTATTTGGTTTACGGGTTGTAACTCGACTTCCGGAATAGTTCCTAAGTCATCCTATAATTTTTGTTCTATATAGTTCTCACATGCCCTCTTGCTCTAGTCATCCCACATGCTCACATGTTCAGTTATCTCACAAGCTATATATGATCCCTACGCCGAGTCACCATGCGCTCATGACCCGGCTATTTCACAAGCTCACATGTTCAGTTTATTTTTACTCTCAAGCTTTCGTTTACTTAACATGTCTGCATTTTACATTACGTCACATGTTAATTACCATATGCTCCAAGATGCTTTACTTATTGTCTTTCTAGGTTCGCGATAAGTGCATTGGTAGTGCACGAGTCTCAATCTGCTTTTACTTAAATATATCTCTATCCGTTGTTATGTTAGTTATTGCTGGTTTTAGTTCATAGTTTGGCTTCCTTTGTAGTACTTACTATTTGGGGTCTGACCCCACTGGTTTTGTTTGGCCAGATCTGATAGAGGAGCCCAAGGGATCTTCCGTACCATCTACTCGACGGTGAACATCCAAAGCACCAGAGTACCTGAGTAGATTTCTTATTTCATTCTCCCACTTGATATGTACATTATTCTTTTGTGGTATTAGCCTCCAAGCATGTGTTTAGCTCATGTTTTTGGATCTTGACATTTAACCTACGGGCCAAAATATGATGTGCGTATTCTAGACTATAGCTAGAGCTTATCATGTATGACTATTACTCTTGCTAGTTCTCTATTTTGGTATGACTAGATTCATGATCATCCATGTATAAATAGTTTGGGATGCTTTACTATTGTATGTCTGATGATCATACTTCTTGTACTTTGTATAATTGCATGTGATTGAGATACCTAGGATTGCTTGACCTACGATCGACTGTTGGCTTGTAGAAGTAACCCCCATGTCTTGACAGCTTATATGTGATTTCAGAGTACTGGCGTACTTTGGTATTACGTAGCTGGCCTTGTCCGTCCCCACCTACTAGTATTCTGGTTCTGGGGCGTGACAGATTACGAGGACCCTAGTTTGGTGTGTGTATTGATTGATAGAAAGTTAAACAGATATAAATGTGTTCTAGCCCTTCATAGGCGAAAACTAGGGTTCATGAATTATACCTGCGGTGAGAAGAAGACAACAGTTCCTAGTAATCTCAAACACTCATGACCCTAAGATCTTTTGTACATATTCCTTCCTCAGGTTGGACGTTGTGTGGACGACGATCTTCCAACCTTTTCTTCTCCTTGGCAGCCCCTTCTTTCTCTCCTTACGTGGATCACGAATTTAGAGAAACTTCTTAGTTCTCATAATAATTTGGCGGCCAAAGAATAGAGTATATATATATATATATATATATATATATATATATATATAAGACTACGGCAGGGACCATAAGAAGAAATTAGGGTTAGGTCTCCTAACGGATTTGGGTGTCCTGTGTTCAGCTCGAACACACAACCCAGGCCCATTAACAATAGCTCGGCCCACTAATGAGCTATTGTTGCACTACCTTCCTAATCCTAAATTATGATTGTGGGCTCCTTCTATTATATGCTCGTTTGACTCCCCATGTTAAGATATCGAATGTCCGTCGATCAGATTAAGTTACTAACAACTATATTGATCGACATCTTTATCCTTAAGTAGTACCACTCAACTTTATTTGTCATATCGGATATAATCCACTTGCAGGGTTTACATGACAATCCTTATTAGCTCCTTAAGGGGACATCATCAACCCGATGTATTGGGACATGATTCCTTCTATAATCAATAGCCCATCATACATACAGTATTATTACCTAATTCATAGAGGTTGTTGACCCATAATGAATCTCACTTTTTTATGAGTCAAAGTAATGTATACTGCATATACATGTCTGTTATTATATCGGGATTAAGAGCAGAAGCATCCATAATAACAGAGGTGTTTGTTCTTTTATATAGCCAGTACAAAGAGAACAGCCTCAGTGGTCATGTTCAATACACATAAAGTGTACTAGTGTAAACCTATACTCAAGATAGACTAATACCAGATAACACTACAACCTTTTCAATAGATTGTCCAAGTCCATCTAGCTTGTGAACCATTTATATATTCCATAGGGAACTGATAATATGATCTTTTGTGTGACACCACACACCATATTATATATAATATAGAGTATCAGACACTTGCATCAACACTTGTAATAAATACAATATGCAAACATTGTCCATATGATTCTCATTCAAAATTTAAGGAAATAAGGTTAATGCAAAAGTGATGCTTTTAGTATATAACCCTAACAAACTCTACCTACCTTCCAGAAATCAAGTAATACAACTAAAATGAACAAAATCTCAATATAAAACATCAAAGAGAACAATGTCTGGCTACATAAATCAACTCGCAAGGTAAATCCAAAATACCGTAAGATTCTCGAAAAACAAAATTCTCATGTACGAAATAACCCCATAAATCAAAACAAGTACAACATATCGAAAATAGTATCAGAAAACCTGAAATCCCAACTGCATAAAAATCCATAGACAATCATAAAATCCAGGATATTCGTTTCAAACCGACGACAATCGATTCCTTATATCCGATTATAAGGTGTGTCACGGTCATTCTCTGCCACGCCATCCAGAAGGCTGCGAAAGATTCACTATGGCACTATAATCGGGCGGCTGCAACTTTCGCTACCACGCCATCAAGGTATACTAGGGTCACCCAGTCACTCGTGACAATACCCAAAACTAATCAAACTCATAATCCAAATGTCCAAGTCACTAAAATTAACGAAACATCCAACAATATAACAAGACAGTTCTAGAAAAATAATCAAAATCAAAAATCCAGGTGAATCATAATATACATCCAAAAACACCTTTAACAAGATAGTTTTCTAGAAAAATACTACAAATCCAAAATCCATGTCAAAACATATTTTATAGAAATATATCTATAATCAAAATAATATCTGAAACAGATAATCATGATTGCGGAACTGTCCAGAATCAAAGGAGCTGAATTGATACAAGAATATCCACTAAATACTCAACAAATGTTCAAATATCCAGTCTCAAAGTCCTGATGAAATCTTCCTTCCATAACAATCATGCCAACGCTCGACGAGAGTGATAACGATACTAAGTCAACACGAAGTCAACGTACGAAAGGGATAACAGAAAATCAACCAAGGCGAAACACCGGTAGAGAGTACAGAACCTAAGATAGATAACGAGTAACCCAATGATAAGACAAGACATCGTCTTATCTGATAAAATGATTAACATGGCCAACTACAGGACCATGGCTCTCAAAAGAAGGAATAATAGGTATATAGTAACGAATAAGACAGGACAGAGCAAAATAGGTCTAGGTAGAGATGAGGACTAATTCTCAAGTTCAAGGGAGCGAAGGACAAGTATAACAAGTTGGAATACCAAGGAATACTGGACTGAGCTCAATAATCATATGATACCAAACAATGTCTCAAGACAAGACCTGCATGGGCCACCACTAAAATCGTGTCATGCCCCAGTACTGGAATACGGGGACGGACGTCGACCACATACACCGTATAAGGTACGAAGACGTTATACGACGATGATGGTTCTCAAGCTTGCTGGATATCCTAGCATGCAAATATCTATGACCTAAATTTGATCTCATATCCACAGGAAATCACAAAGAAATAATAAGCAAGAAAGAGAATCATATGGAAAACAGAAAATACTCATATGATAATCAGGAAATCTACAGTACAGGATAATAGTGTAGACGGGTATACATTCCAATAGTTTTTAGCATATTCTGGAACTGAAACACATCCTCCATGTCAAGTCTGGAAGATCCACAATATCTGTCACTAGCAATCTCGAAACAATCCAGGGTTGGTCAGGCCAACCGTAGCAAGTACAAAGGCTCAAGGACGGGCGAAGAAAAGCCAGCAGGAAAAAATATAAAGCAGAACATATATGAACAGTAAATGAGGGTAAGAATCGTGCGGTACCAACGCATGATAACAATCTACAACTAATGTAGTTAAATAACCAACAATCATCACAATCTCCCTAACATTCAATAATGCCTGCATCGCCAACTGGAACTCGATATCAGCCAGCTATGCAAGCAACAGGCCAAACAATTTAAGAGAATAAGCGGCCACTCAAATGCCTACGGCTTTCTATGTGGAGGTTGGGTTACCCTAACAATGCAAGATATAGGAATCCTCAAATCGTGTCGTCCCAGTAGGGCTAGCGGGGCCAAGTATAACAAGCAAGAAGAGCACCGATCCCTCGTAAGGCAACCGTACGAGCAAGAGAAGTACATAGTATATAATAGTAGTCGGATACTGCCATCCACTAGTGCTAACGGTAACAATATCTGTGGTGGCAGCCTGCAAGTCATAACTAATATCTGGAATGAGGCTAGTATTGCACGATCTCGGGATTCCGTTCCCTCCCAATGCTTCTACCAGTTTAAGTTACCTAGATTATCCCTACAGTTATCCAGAATCACATGTCGTGGTCACATGATCATCCTCCTAGATGCCGTACGGCAATGCTAAGTAAGAATCAACTTCGACACCTATAGTCCCAGTTGTGATTCCTTCTCAGTGTTATGCAACAAGCAAGCAAGTAATCCTGACCACGCTAAGAATACAGTCCAACTATGAAGGTACCCGTGCAGGTAATCATGTCATATAGCTAGAATAACATGATGGCATCGCAATACCATATAATCGTGGAAGTAGCACCTCAAAGTGCTAGTAGACAAGGAGCAGCGCAGTGCAAAATCAGGGTCAGTACCTCAAAAGGTAAGCTGGACTTATAGCACGGATACAAGTAGTCAGGTCAGGAACAAGAACAAATCTGTCAATCACAAGAAGTCATCTATCCACATCGTGGTATGGATATCAGGTCAGGTACATGGTCGGGATCTCTACTAGAATAACATCTAAAGTACACATGGGAGCCTACAGCTTAAATCATCAAGTCGATCTATCCACCGAATCAATCTATCAGGAGTCTTCCAACTACGATGGAATAAATATCAAGTCAGAAAGAACGATCACCAAATACCAAGCTAATCACTATAAACACTGCTAGGCCCTCTAGCTCACAAGAATCTTCTGAATTAATGATCACAAGCTACCAGCAAACAAGTCTCACAGCTATCAAGATATAGAAATCAAATCAGGTTTTAAGCGTTTGGGAAGTCGAGTAAAAATCATGTAATGATGCACTCTATATTCTTCTTGTTCCGCTAAACACTTGCACAATCATCAAAATCTAGGAATCCAAATAGTCATATCTGATCAGAATAAACGTCATCTAAAATGGCAACACTATCCAAGAGTCCATATGAGTCTATCAAATCAATATCCCGGGAATCATACTCCACATAATACTCAATATTCAGACATATCCATGGTCACAATGCCGATACAAAAGACAACTGTCAGCCCTATCTAGCTAAACTAGGGTAACTCCTAGAATGAATGGTCAGGGGACAAGAATATATTAATTAATGCTGCCAGAAAAATGGCAACGATTGTATGAACCGCTCTGGAGCAGATCTACAACCTTTAAACCAAACAAGGAGCAAGGTTGCAGACCGCCCCCGAGTGGAACCGCACTCCTCACGCTATCTAACGGACAAGACAGGTTAAGTAGCTAGGCGACTAATCTAGTCATGAGTCTACCTAACAGGTAATGAAATTAGGTAAACTATACTACGTTAAACGTGCATGCATCTGGTTCAGCAACCAAAGGAACTGTTCTACCCAAATCTTCGAACAAAATTCTCGATTTGGAATTCTGGAAAATTTTGACAAAGTCTCCTTTGTATTCTGGACGGGAGCTCCCAGCGAATTGGGGCTAAATCCACTCGGCACAACCCGTCGCAGAATCGAAAACTAAGAACACTAAGTCTCAGCTTCCAGCAGCGCTACGATGCGTACTGAGAACCAAACCATACCCGAGACCACTATGTCTCGGCCTTAGTAGCACTACGATGCGTACTAGGTGCCAAGCCAACACATGCAACAAGAATCGCCACGCAGGGCGCATCAAGATCCACAGTCATATCTATGTCACAAGCACAGTCACAGAAATAGTTAGCCAAAGCCGTCACCCGACCGCAAGTCGGACACGGGGCACATGGGGACAATTCATATATGTGAGTCATGCTCGTATCCTCAGAGGTGTGGATGATCCGTTTGAGTTGTCCGATACGGCTTAACCCGGTATCGAACCAAGCTATCCTAAGTTATCATCATGGTCTTTCTATTACTATGCTACAATACTCATAGTTATACAATTACAATAAAAAATGAATTAAATACAATAAAATCTAGAAGAGAGTGCAAGAGCCATCGATTAGCAAGGGATACTTGCCTAGAGGGCTCGGCTAGGTAAACAAGTCTTCGGCGATTAGGATTCAAGCAGCACGTCCATCGAAGTCCTCAGAACACATAATAAACAATCATTAGCTTAAAATATTAAAATAATAGAATAATCATAAGAAATGGCAGGAGGATATACCGCGTAGGTCCCGCAAGCAGTACAGGGATCTGGCATAGAAACCGAAGCACGCAGATCGATACGGACACGTAAATCAAGACATGCACGTACATCGAGATACATACAAGAATTGAGATGACACGAGGATCGAGACAAACAGGAAACATAATATACACATAAATCGAAACGTGCACGTAGATCGAGGAATCACAAATATCGAAATAGCATGCGAATCAATACGACACACAAATCGAGGCATACACGCAAATCGATACTGTACGAGATTCAAGGAAACACACAAATCAACATGGCACACAAGTCGACGTATGCACACAAATCGATACGGTGTGAAGTCCAAGGTGGCACGTAAACCGAGGCAGCATATAAATCAGTACGTGCATGCAAATCAGAGCAATACAAAAATCGAGATGGGCACAAAGGCCGAGACACAAAAATCAAAACAATACACAAATTAAGGCAGCATGTTGCTTGAGGCAGTACGGGGCTCGAGGCATTCCCGCTGCCCGAAGCAGTACGTGGATCGAAGTAGCACGAAAAATAAGATGGCACATAAATCGAGGTGCACAACAATAAAGGCAACAGGCGTCCCGAGGCTGACACGCATACCGAAGTGCACGGAGAACAAGATGTATGAATCGAGGCACAAGATGTATGAATCGAGGCAGCACACAGACCAATGAACGCACTGCTCGAGGCTGCACGTGCACTAAGGCAAATAGCCCGAAGAGCACGCAGCCCGAGGCCAGCTCGCTGCTTGAGCTGTCACGACCCGCTACCCAAATTGTTGGGCCGGGCCGAGCCATGTCCAGCCTACGCTTGGTTAAAGCGTAGTAAGTTGTTTTAAGAATAGACAATAAAGGAACTAAGCTACTAACAGGTCTAATATCGCATTTAAAAGGTTCATCACAACACAGCATCTATCGACGAAAGTAAAATAAGTACAGACTTAATAATACACATCCAAAGTATCAAACTGGAGACAAAGTCCAGTGACTACAAGATATAGTCTAAACAGTTTAATAACTAAGCCAAAAATAATCTAAGCAAGACTACCAAGCGAGGTTCCCTGCGGAGACTTCCTTGGGAGCAAAAGCTTGGTCCTCTGTAGAGGGTCCATAGAAAAGATCACAGAACAAATCTTCCTCTGAAAGTATGCCTACAACGTTATCATGTCAGGACGGGAGCAAGTATTGATTCTACAAACTAAACATACTGAGCATGGAATGAAAAGAGATGTAATAAATAAAAATCGTGTCATGTCTCATGTCGTATCACAATCATGTCATATCACAGATCTATCATGTCAGGAATATATTTGTCATGATGACATATGTATATCTAGAGTTTAAAACTGGAGCAGGTACGTGATCGTCAATAGGTGTACAATGTGCGGAAGGCACATGTAAATGAAATGTACTTCCGTACAAGTGTAAAGGCGATAGATGTACATACGCACAAATACAACTTTGAGAAATGCCTACGGTGCGGTAACATATAAAATGAAACCTTGCTCGAGTACGGTAGAGGGGGTATAATCACGTACTCAACTATCAGTTTCTCCATAACCCAGATTCTAACATGTGAGAGATACGAGAACAGTTTAAAACATGTGAAAGATACTGGGAGCAGTATAAAACATGGTAGGTACTAAGAGCAGTATAAAATATGGTAGGTACTGAGAGCAGTATAAAACATGGTAGGTACTGAGAGCAGTATAAAGCATGTGGAAGGTCCTGAGTGCAGTATAATTAAAGCATGTTAAAGAATCCTGAGAGCAGTATAATTAAAGCATGTGGAGCATACGCTATATATATAGAAACCTGTAAGATATGGTTTTCAGTTTAAATTACTATATTAACATGGTTCATACGCAATTCATTATCATATGCAGTAAATAAAGTTTATAGGGGTACTCGCCTCGAGCAAGACAAATATACGAGTATGAAGATATAGATGTCCGGTGTCTTGTCAAAATAATACACAATCTCAGTCTCTAAACTATGTTCAAGATTTTACACTAGTGGTGTGACACGACTCCTAACTGGACACTAGCTAAGTGGTGACCTAACATAAAAGTCCAATGTGGGGTGACACTATATCTAAACCAATACTTAGGGTTCTTAGAAACATAAGGATCACTTTAGAGTCTCACAAAAACCAAACATATAAATATATACACTAATAATAATAATTAATTATAATTTAACGATGATACACAAGGAAAAAATCTACAGATGTCGTCAGATGATAAAACAAATATCACCAACGTGTCCAGAATGATCAAATTAGCTAGGATAGCCTACCCATAAGTCCAATTTGGATACAGGGGCAAAATGGTAATTTTGGGTCAAAATGATGTCCGTCGTTGGATATACTTTGCACCAAAAAATGTGTCAGGATAGAAGTCTACAAAACCTAGCAAATTATATGTCCACGAATCCAGAATAAAGATACGAACCCAACGGTATGTCCGAAATGGAATTCCGATGACCCGATCACAAAATGGTCCGTTGACCTGGATATTAGTATCTGATTTGTACGAAAATGCATGTCAAAGCCAAAGTCCACAAAATCTAACAAAGTATATGTCAACGTGTCTAGAATGACAACACAAACTCAATGGTATATCCGAAACTGGATTCCAATGAGCCGATCTCAAAATGACCCGTTGATCCGAATATTTGGAATCCGGTTTGTACAGAAAAGTGTGCCGGAGCCAATGTCCTCAAAACTCAGCAAATTATATGTCAACGAATCCAGAATGACGATACGAACTCAATAATATATTCGAAATTGGATTCCGATGAGTCGATCTCAAAGTGACCCATTGACTCGGACTGTGGGACCCGCTTTGTACCGAAATACGTGTCAGGGCCCACGTCCTCCAAATCAAACAAACTTTATATAAAATTGTGCCAGAACGACGCCACGAGTCTACTAGTGGTGTCAGAATTGAAATCCGGAGTCCCGGGTTCAAAAATAGAATTTTACAAGTACAAAATTAAGAATTTGGACGGCTAATTTTGGCGTCGAATTCGACCAACCAAACGTGCTCACAATGAAACAAAACTTAAGGGGCAGGAAGAGGGTTATACCATCTACGCATAGGAACAGGTGGCATGCCTAATGGAGCTGCGACGACGGAGTTACGAGCTGACGAATTTGGCTCCGTAAAACTGTCCAAAAATAGTACAATTTAAAGTGTCAACTTGGTGGCCGATTTTGATGTATCAAATGACAAAATTAACAGACGAAACTTGAGGAGAGTGAAGATCTATATACCAAGATTGTGACAGAGCAAAGATTTCGTCGATCCAACGGTCAAATTTCTCGAAAAACGTGTACGAAGTTGCTGCGACGAAGCGCACTTTCTGAGTTCAAAACTCGTGCGTGCCGACGGGATCTCGTGCCAAACGCATGAATCGTGTATTTCACGCGTCGGGGAGGCTGCTGCCATACTAAGGTGGTGCGCAGGGGGTCGCCGGATGCGTGGGGTTCTTACGTTGGTGCGGGCCGGCCACGCGGCAGCGCGCGGCGGCGTACGGTGGTACGGCCGCTGCTGCTGTTATTGCAGCTGCTGCTGCCAGCTGCTGGCGTACGCACGCGGTGGCGGGCTAGGCGGGGGCATGGCGGCACGGAGGGCCAGGCCGGGGCACGGCGGTAGTGGCCGTGGAGGCGGCGGCGTACGGTAGTAGTGCTCGGAGTAGTGGTGGTGATGGTGTGGTGGTGGTGTGTAGTGATGATAATGGTGAGAATGATGGTGATGATGGAGTGGAGGAGGAAAATGAGTAGGAATGAGGGGGAGGCTGTCGACCATGGAGGGAGGAGGAAGAAGAGTTTGGCTAGGGAGGCTGCTGGTGAGGGAGGGATGAGTGTATGAGTGTAAGTAGAGAGGGAGAGAGATTTTTATATATATTTTAGAGAGAGAGAAATAGATATTTGAAAGAGAGAGAGGGTGAAGTCGGTTGAGAGTGGGGGGGTGTATATGCTGGTGATGGGGTTTGTGTGTTGGTATGGGTAGAGTTGTGGGAGTGTTTTAAGAAGATATATATATATATATATATATATATTTTTTTTTATATATATATATATATATATATATATATATATATATATATATATATATATTAGAAAGAGATAAAAATGAGATATTTGATGTAGTAGAGAGAGAAAGAGAGATATTTTTAAATAGAAAAAAGAGAGAAATTATGTAGGGTGTTTGGGTAGTCATGGGAGGACAACATGGAGCTTGGGTTTGGGTTCATTGAGCCGGGTCGGGTCAAAATCGGGTTTAGCAAAATAAATAGAATAATTTAGTCATTTATGGACACGAATAAATAAGTAGCATGTGGGAGCTAAACTAAATGGGACACATGCGTCATGTGGGTAGTAGGCTTCATGTGGGCCAGGTCCATATGTTGGGTTGACAGGTTTGGCTCGAAAGAGTGTCCCCAATTTGAGTCAGAAAATAAATGTGACTCCGTGGGACGAATTAAAATTGGGTCTCATGTCAGAAAAGTTGTACGAAGCAAATAAAACAGAAGAAGGTGTGTCTGAGTGGGACACGAAGGTCATGGACGTAGGGTGTCTCGAGTAGATCATGCATGAGAAGTTGGTTTCAAGAAAATGACTAGTCTTGTGCTACTAAACTAAAAGTCACGGCAACGTGCATACGACGATCAAAGATAAAAGTGGGAAATTAATTAATAATTATTCAACGATCAATTGGTCTAAATTGACCCGAAGTTGTTTGAAGCAAAAAGAGTACAAGGGAACAAGTTTGAGTGGGACACCTTATACCAAAATAAAGATAATCTCGTCTACTACAAAACTCATAAAGAGAGTTTCCAGAGATTGGTATCTCTGACGTTCCAGAAGTCAAAGTCACGAAAAAGAACATTTAATGATCAAAACTAATTATAATAAAATAATTACTCAAAATAATTTATTTAGAAAAATTAAAATAAACCCTAAATTTCAGGGGGCTTACACGAGCAGAGCGGGGCCCAAGGGCGTCCTGCCGCTCGAGGCGGTGCTGGCCCCGTGCACAGCAGTTGCGCAGGCGCTGTGGCCGGAGGGATCAAGAATGAGAGGGGCAGCAGATCTGGGGGGAGCCGTCGGGAAAGCTCGACGCAGTTGGTCGGCTCGCCGATGGAGATGGCAGCAGCAGCAGTGGGGCTCGCCGTCGTCGAGAAGAGGAGGGGGGACGTCGATGACGGGGATGGCGGTGGAAGTGGTGCTGGTGGCGGTCACGGCTCCGGGTAGAGGGAGCTCAGGGAGGAGACGGCCATGGGGGTGGCGCTTATGGGTGATGGTGGAGGTAACGGCCATCGGAGACGTCGGGGACGAGCGGAAGAGAAGAGAATGGGAGTAGAGGAGAGACACTGAGCGGAAGAGAGAGATGAGAGGGAGGGGGCTGGTGGCTGAGCCGGAGGAGAGGGGAGAGGGAGTGCACGAGAAGAAGAGGGGGCTAGGAAGAGAGTGAAGAAGAAAGAGAGAGTTTAGCGGGAGAGTGAGGGGGGCTGGTCTCCAGCAAGGGAGAGAAGAGAGAGGAAAGTGAGGATTGTAATGCCCCGCTCTGTACGACATATTACGCTGTGGCGTTGACTCAAAGAGTCGCGTAGTCGCATTGACCGAATCAAATGTATCGATACGAATCGATACAAGAGTTACGTTGTCCCGAGCAACGTACCGAATTAAGTCGGTGCGAAGAGTTGCCTTGTCCCAAAGAATGCATCGAGTGAATCGATGCGAAGCACCGCGTTGCCCCGAAGGATGAGTGTGTTGAATCGGCTCGAAGATTCTAAGAAGTCGAATTGATCAAGGCGCAAGTCTGAATCGATGCAAGTATTGATTTTAGTTGGTTTCGTGTGCAGGTTATACGTTGACGCAAAAATATTAGAGGTCGATCTTTTGCCATATTTAGTACGGGGTCCGCAAAATCAAATCGTTGCCTTGCGACGGGCTGAGACTTGGGCACGGTAAGCCAAATCGGGCGTATAATTCAATGAAGCACGAAGTGCTCGAATGGCTAAGTCAAGAGACTGGTCGTGCAACAAAGTTATGAAATCGAGCCGCATCGACTCGACAAAACGAAAAAGGTGTATCGACTCAAGGTGGGAGGATTGACTCTTCTTTTTACTCCTTCATGCGATAAGTCAAATGTATCATCGTATGCTAAAAGTTAACCTATCGACGCCACGGGCGTGGTCCGATCGGAGATAAATCATAGTGTGAGTCGAACACTAAGTTAGAACAATTGAAATAAAACGTGCATCATATGCACGAGTCGCTATGGGACATTGGATATCGCAAAGGCGAGTGCCTTGGTACACAAGCCGCAAGAACATGGGATAACTGTACTCGGCGAGTGCCTTAGTGCACGAACCATACCGTGCCTTTGCGCACGAGTTAGAAGGCTAGAACATTGAAAGACAATAGGTGAGCGCCCTAGCACGCAAGCCATGGACATTGAACACTAAGGCATAGAACATAGAAAACGTGCCTACGTGCACGAGATAATAAAAGATGGCTTCGTTACGAGAGAATACAGTTGTGTCATGAATGTGGCAGAACTGTCGGATATGACATGATGCTTCGAAAGGTGTTCGAGACCTTCGGGTCATTCGGTTGAGGAACATTGAGTTGAGGCATAATGCCATTGAACATTGAAACGAAGTACAAAATGTAAGAACATAGAAAGTTAACGGAAGAAATACGAGATGATAAAGTCTGAGTCTCGGACTCAAGACTATGCTTGGTTGTTTGAATAATAAGGGCGTTGCATGGTCGAATGGGATGGACTTGAGATTAATGTGATAATAATTCGTGCACGAGTGTTTCCCCCAAACGGTTAAATGCCGGAGCGGCCCAAAACCGCTTTGCCTAGGAGGGAAATAAATAATCTTTGTAGGCGCACATCCTTAAGACGAGTAGCACTCGCTTATAGATGGAAAAAGTCGCAAATGATGGTATGCAGCGGGAACGTTTCGGTTATTGGGACCGCAACCCACCCGTTAAATGTCGGACAGCCCGACCAAATTTGAGAAAAGAATGAGAGAAAAGAAAGTAAGGAACTCCTTTAGTCCATTCCGGCGCGAATACGCCAACGGCCTACATATAGCTAAGGAACGATGGGTTGAAAGTGTAGGCACGTATGTGTCCCGCACACATAGATCCTGCTCAAAGATGCACTTATAACATGACAGGGAAGGAATGGGGCGCATTCACCTTGCGTCGGTGCAAGGGCGAGTGCGTCGACTTGGTAAGAAGTCGCGCCACGAATCAAACACGAGATTACTTCTTTGCTTGCCTATTTCAATTCGAATAATATGCTTTCCATGCTAACATGCTTTATGCTTTAGAATATGCCATAAAATTGACCCTAAGGAGAATATAGCAAGATCATAAGCTAAGTTGCATGATTCAACTTAAATACAATAATATCGGTTTGGAAAGAAGATCTTTGCATTAGTACATGCGAGGACGAACGTACTGATCCCCCACCAGCTTCATGCAGGGTGCAAGAAATGGATGGCTCGCAGCGAAGCGTTGCTTGAATGCGTTGAGGCTTGGAATGCCAAAGCGTATTGAAGCGTGCGATCGTATTGACGCTCGGACTATGGAACATGATTGATGCGGCCGAGATATAGAAGGCATGATATATGGAACGGTGAAATCCTTTGTGGGTAAGAGAGAACCTGAGTGTTGTAGCCAATCTGGCATATATTGTTAGGCTATAGAAAGCCTTTGTAATCTCAGTTTCGGATATCAATAAAGAGAATTGTTTTGTATACTCTATTTTTCTTTCGTTGTTAATATCGAATCAAAAGATAACTATTTGAGAACTTGTCATCTTGCCTTGCACGAGCGCAACTCCAGGCTCGTACGGCATCACGCCCCCTGCGAGGATGATGATTCGGGTAATTCCGGGTCGGGGCGTGACAAATTGGTATCAGAGCTCTAGGCTCAATTTCCTCTGGACGCTCGCTTCATTACAATTCTAAAAAGTGGCCCACCTCCACTTGAAATCACTCTTGACTCTACTCGATGCCGTACTGGATGTTCCATATAATAAGTCTAATACAAATCGTGTAATTTTGTCGTATGTGTTTTGGAAATTACATGATGTTTGCTAAGAAAGTCGCGAAGGGTATATTACATTGAATACAACGAGCCGTAAAAATGTTAGTTGCTGCAAGTGCAACAAATTATGAAATACGATTTGAGATGTTGTTGCAATGTAACATGTTGAAAAAGAAATAAAATGATGCATGAAGTGCAACGAGTTAATTGTGAATATACATTAAAATGAAAGTGATACGCCAATACCGAATGTGTTGAATGGATTTGGGCATTGACTTTGAAAGTCGGGAATAAATCGTTGCACGATGTGCAACGCGCGTTGGAAATAAAATTATTGCACGTGGTGCAATGCATATCAAATTAATCGTTATACTGAGTGCAAAGGGGATTGGATAGCATTCGCATAGAGGTGAAAAAATCAAGTCCGTTCGTGCCGGTCCGGGTAAAGCTACTACCATGAAGACACTCATGCCAGCTTCTTTCCGAGATGAAGACCATAAACCGTTGCACGAGATACAACGTAAGGGAACTAAAATCATAAGTCGATAGAACGAATCGTTCGGTTGCACACCAAATTATGTTGGCAAACGAGAACATTGACCGAGTTGTGGCGAATTTTGATAGAATCAAAGTTACGGTTGTGATGAAGCACGATCACTGCGGAAATCGTGAGTCGGAAGAGATTGTCGGTTTATACTAAGTATAGTACGAGGGAAATGACTTGATTTTCGAGTGGTATATGCCATACCACGTAGGCGATGAATGACTCGATTTCGAGTGGTATATGGTATACCACTTGTACGATGAATTGCATCGACGCGTTGTGAGAATTGCGGAAGGTTTGTCCGTAACGGACGGAAGAGTACCGAGACTCGATTGGAAATTTGTATGACGGTATGTTGATGCAAGTGTTCTTCAAAAAATTGGTTGGGACGATAAGACAAGACTCGTATCAATGAACGATACGTCGGACGAGAATTATAAGTCGGTCGGACGACCGAGACTAGCGGAACAATTATTCCTTGAAGTAATAATCGGACCGACGGAAAAGGAAAACTCGAGCTTACGAATGAATCGCACGACTTGCGATCTCGATAGAAATATTGGGTGATCGAATTGTAATCGGATCGTACGATGTGCGACTTCGATGAAGAGTTGGTTGACGCGAGTAATCGTGCCTAAGAAATAGTTGGTTACGTTATGGCAAAACTCATTTGAGTACGACTGAAAAACACGCGAAACTTAGAGGGCGAGATCGTATGACTTGAGGGTTCGATGTTGGATAATCGGTAACTCAGTTACACGATCAAAGTATAGCGGGATGCGGCGAATCGAAAAACGAGTTGATGCGTATGGAAAAGTTCGTTGCAAACTTGGACGTATGCAATGCAAGTTGTCGACGTTGAAACGGATTCAAAGTTGACCCTTACGCTATCGAAATTGATACGACGTATCGAGATCGATACGTAAGGAAATGTAAGCACGATGTGGGAATACAAAATGGAGTGCACCTAGCACTATAAAATTTTTTGTAAGTAACAATACGAGAAGAAACGAACTGGTTGATCATGAACTTCGTGATTGATCAAGACGAGACTATAAGTCATCGACAATTGCTCGATACATATAGCATATCGTGTGTCGACCCACAAATAAGATAGACTCGAACTCGATACGAGTAAATGTTTCATAAATTATGAAATCATCGACAGTAGTGCATGACTTGACTCGAAGGATAGTTGCGCATCAGTTGCGCCGATAGAAACGGTTTTGTCCGAAATTGGATAGTCGTATAGAATCGTCGGAACGTGATTTTGCTCTGAAATAAGATATGCATGGTTCGTAGTAAACTGTCCTTCGTTAATGATCCACAATTATCGAACGTAGCTTCAGGGCAGCTGACCTTAGAAGACTTGACCGCCAAATTAAATTGAATGCTGCAGACCGTAAGATGACCCATGCGATATCGCATGTGAGATTGCATCGATAACAAATGTAATATGGTACTTGTTGACGATAAGTCTAGGCGATCGAGAATTGTTGGAACAACTTTCGATCGAGAATGATATAGTTAGATTTGAGTATTCGTCGGATGAATGCTCGAATAGTTATGTTGGTCAACGATCGAACTTGAAATTCACCAACGAACTTAGTGATTCGGATAGGCGAGTGCGAGAATCGTGCTATCCACGAAAGGCAACGATAAGGGAATGACTTACGAGTCATGTCGTTAGATTTGGATTCACCTTGCAATTGAGCTTGTATGAATTGAACTTATATTCGATGTTGCGAGACGGATAAGTTGGGAATTTGGCTAGTGAATTCCTACTCGTTAGGAAATCGAACGTAAGGTGCATCGTAAAGACCTTCGTGTTAAGGCGATCGTTGTCTTGAGCACCATCGCCTTGATGTAAACTATTGTGTCGGATAGATTGTGGCCTTTGTGCAATGTCAATTTAAAGTTATGTCGGGAGAAGTTAAGCACGGTGCTAGGTAAGTCACCTAGCGGGCGTAGTCCTGAATGTTGATAAAGAAATCGTATCGAGATAAGTTGCATAGCTAGACTTCGAAAATAGTTGGATGGCGACTTCGAACGCAAGACGTTGCGAAGGATCGTTGCGATCGGATGTGCGACGGCTCGACGCGACGCATTGAATTGATAGTTTCGAGGAAACATACGAAATGAGAAATACGATTTTGAATAGCATCGTATGCCTTAACTTTTATTGGATGATCGCATGTGTATCAATATGCATATGCAATGAAATTACGAGAACAAGCACTAGAGTCCAAGTCCGATCGAGAGTACGAGATGGCAAGCATAGGATTGAAATTTACCTGTTACCTTTATTCCAATTTGCTACCACTGGAATTTATCGAAATACATATATCTTCGGGATGCCTGAATAAAGGTACGGATCCAAATCGAGTTGTATACAAATTCAAATCGAGCTGCAGGGATGACTTTGAAATGTTAATGAAAAGCTTGCGAGATAGTGTGAAACTGAACAACGTTGGTGGAATGAGATCATGAAACGATCTATAAAACACTTAGTTGGAGTGTTGGTTTTGGTTCGAGGATGAACCTTGTTTTGAGTGGTATATTCTGTAATGTCCCGTACCGCACGGCGCATTACGCTGAGGCATTGACTCAAAGAGTCGCGTAGTCGCATTGACCGAATCAAATGTATCGATGCAAATTGATACAAGAGTTACGTTGTCCCGAGTAACGCATCGAATTAAGTCGATGCGAAGAGTTGCCTTGTCCCAAAGAATGCATCGAGTGAATCGATGCGAAGCACTGTATTGCCCCAAAGGATGAGTGCGTTGAATTAGCTCGAAGATTCTAAGGAATGGAATCGACCAAGGCGCAAGTCTGAATCGATGCAAGTATTGATTTTAGTTGGTTTCGTGTGCAGGTTATACGTTGACGCGAAAACATTAGAGGTCGATCTTTTGCCATATTTAGTAAGGGTCCACAAAACCAAATCGTCGCCTTGCGACGGGCTAAGACTTGGGCACGGTAAGCCAAATCGGACGTATAATTCAATGAAGCACGAAGTGCTCGAATGACTAAGTCAGGAGAGTGGCCGTGCAACAAAGTTATAAAATCGAGCCGCATCGACTCGGCGAAACGACAAAGGCATATCGACTAAAGGTGGGAGGATTGACTCTTCTTTTTACTCCTTCATGCGATAAGTCAAATGTATCATCGTATGCTAAAAGTTAACCTATCGACGCCACGAGCGTGGTCCGATCGGAGATAAATCGTAGTGTGAGTCGAACACTAAGTTAGAACAATTGAAATAAAATGTGCATCATATGCACGAGTCGCTATGGGACATTGGATATCGCAAAGGCGAGCGCCTCGGTGCGCAAGCCGCAAGAACATGGAATAACTGTACTTGGCGAGTGCCTTAGTGCACGAACCATACCGTGCCTTTGCGCACGAGTTAGAAGGCTAGAACATTGAAAGACAATAGGCGAGCGCCCTAGCACGCAAGCCACGGACATTGAATACTAAGGCATAGAACATGGAAATACGGTCGAAACGTGCCTATGTGCACGAGATAATAAAAGATGGCTTCGTTACGAGAGAATACAGTTGTGTCATGAATGTGGCAGAACTGTCGGATATGACATGATGCCTCGAAAGGTGTTCGAGACCTTCGGGTCGTTCGGTTGAGGAACATTGAGTTGAGGCATAATGCCACTGAGCATTGAAATGAAGTACCAAACGTAAGAACATAGAAAGTTAACGGAAGAAATACGTGATGATAAAGTCTGAGTCTCGGACTCAAGACTATGCTTGGTTGTTTGAATAATAAGGGCATTGCATGGTCGAATGGGATGGACTTGAAATTAATGTGATAATAACCCGTGCACGAGTGTTTTCCCCAAACGGTTAAATGTCGGAGCGCCCCGGAACCGCTTGGCCTAGGAGGGAAATAAATAATCTTTGTAGGCGCACATCCTTAAGACGAGTAGCACTCGCTTATAGATGGAAAAAGCCACAAATGATGGTATGCAGCGGGAACGTTTCGGTTGTTGGGACCGTAACCCACCCGTTAAACGCCGGGCAGCCCTACCAAATTTGAGAAAAGAATGAGAGAAAAGAAAGTAAGGAACTCCTTTAGTCCATTCCGGCGCGGATACGCCAACGGCCTTAATATAGCTAAGGAACGATGGGTTGAAAGTGTAGGCACGTATGTGTCCCACACACATAGGTCCTGCTTAGAGATGCACTTATAACATGACAGGGAAGGAATGGGGCGCATTCACCTTAAGTCGGTGCAAGGGCGAGTGCATCGACTTGGTAAGAAGTCGCGCCACGAATCAAACACGAGACTGCTTGTTTGCTTGCCTATTTCAATTCGAATAATATGCTTGCCATGCTAACATGCTTTATGCTTTCGAATATGCCATAAAATTTACCCTAAGGAGAATATAGCAAGATCATAAGCTAAGTTGCATGATTCAACATAAATACTACAATGTCGGTTTGGAAAGAAGATCTTTGTATCAGTACATGTGAGGACGAACGTACTGATCCCCCACCAGCTTCATGCAGGGTGCAGGGAATGGATGGCTCGCAGCGAAGCGTTGTTTGAACGCGTTGAGGCTTGGAATGCCGAAGCGTATTAAAGCGTACGATCGCATTGACGCTCGAACTATGCAACAGGATTGATGCGGTCGAGATATAGAAGACATGATGTATGGAACGGTGAAATCCTTTGTGGGCAAGAGAGAACCTGAGTGTTGTAGCCAATTTGGCATATATTATTTGGCTATCGAAAGCTTTCGTAATCTTATTTTCGAATATCAATAAAAAGAATTATTTCGTATACTCTGTTTTCCTTTCGTTGTTAATATCGAATCAAAAGATAACCATTTGAGAACTTATCATCTTGCCTTGCACGAGCGCAACTCCAAGCTCGTGCGGCATCACGCCCCCTGCGAGGGCGATGATTCGGGTGATTCCGGGTCGAGGCGTGACAAGGATGGGGGGGTAGTGCTCCATGGAGAGAGAGGGGAGTTAGATAGGGGAGGGGGTGTCGGCTAACTGTAGGGGGGAGAGAGAAAGTATGGGATGGGGTTAGGAATATATATTTTGGGGTGGGGTAGATATAGGAATAAGAAAAATAATAGTAGCAATAATAATAAGGATAAAATTTACCTCTAAGAAAATAATAATAAAATTGTAACAATACCCAAATTTAAAAATCCTCCAAATACAATAATACAGTCATATACCTATTTTAAAAATAGGAATTTGACATCCTACCCACCTTACAAAAATTTCGTCCTCAAAATTTTAAAATTATTAAAATAGGATTTTTAAAACTAGTACATATATATATGCCATAAAAACTCGACCCACCTTACAGAAATCAAGTAATACAACTAGAAATGAACAAAATCTCAATATGAAAATATCAAAGAGAACAATGTCTAGCTACATAAATCAACTCGCAAGGTAAATCCAAAATACCGAAAGATTCTCGAAAAACAAAATTCTTATGTACGAAGTAACCCCATAAATCAAAATAAGTACAACATATCGAAAATAGTATCAGAAAACCTGAAATCCCAACTGCATAAAAATCCATAGACAATCATAAAATTCGGTATATTCGATCGTCTCAAACCGACGACAATTGTTTCCTTATATCTGATCATAAGTTGTGTCACGGTCATTCTCTGCCATGTCATCCGGAATGGCTGCAAAAGATTCACTATGGCACTATAATCGAGCGGCTACAACTTTCCCTACCACACTATCTAGATATACTAGGGTCACCCGGTCACTCTTGACAATACCCAAAATGAATAAAATTCATAATCCAAATGTCCAAGTCAATAAATTCATGAAACATCCAACAATATAACAAGGCAATCTAGGAAAATAATCAAAATCAAAAATCCAGGTAAATCATAATATACATCCAAAAACACCTTTAACATGATAGTTTTCTGGGAAAATACTCCAAATCCAAAATCCATGTAAAAATGTATTACGTAGAAATATATCTATAATCAAAATAATATCTGAAACAGATAATCATGATGGAGGAACTGTCCAGAATCAAAGGAGCTGAATTAAGACAAGAATATCTACTGAATACTCAACAAATGATCAAATATCCAATCTCAAAGTCCTGATGAAATCTTCCTTCCACAACAATCACGCCAACGCTCGAAGAGAGCGATAATGATACTAAGTCAACATGAAGTCAACGCACGAAAGGGATAACAAGAAATCAACCAAGGCGAAATACCGGTAGAGAGTACAGAACCCAAGTAGATAACGAGTAACCCAATGATAAGACAAGACATCGTCTTATCTGATAAAATGATTAACATGGCCAACTACAGGACCATGGCTCTCAAAACAAGGAATAATAGGTATATAGTAACGAATAAGACATGACAGAGCAAAATAGGTCTAGGTAGTGACGAGGACCAATTCTCAAGTTCAAAGGAGCGAAGGACAAGTATAACAAGTTGGAATACCAAGGAATACTGGACTGAGATCAATAATCATATGATACCCAACAATGTCCAAAATGAGACCTGCGTGGGCTACCACTAAAACCGTGTCATGTCCCAGTATGGGAATACGGGGACGGACGTCGACCAGCTACACAGTATAAGGTACGAAGACGTTATACGGCGATGATGGCTGTCAATCTTGCTAGGTATCCTAGCATGCAAATATCTATGGCCTAAATTCGATCTCGTATCCACAGGCAATCACAAAGAAATAATAAACAAGAGAGAGAATCATATGGAAAACAGAAAATACTCATATGATAATCAAAAAATTTACAGTACAAGATAATAATGTAGACGGGTATACCTTTCCATTGTTTCTAGCATGGTCTGGAACTGAAACACATCCTCCAAGTCAAGTCTGGAAGATCCACAGGGTTGGTCACTCGCAATTTGGGAACAATCCAGGGTTGGTCAGGCCAACCATAGCAAGTACTAAGGCTCAAGGGCGGGCGAAGAAAAGCCAGCATGATAAAATATAAAGCAGAACATATATGAACAGTAAATGAGGGTAAGAATCATGCGGTACCAACGCACAATAACAATCCACAACTAATGTAGCTAAATAACCAACAATCATCACAATCTCCCTAACATCCAATAATGCGTGCATCGCCAACTGGAAATCGATATCAGCCAGCAATGCAAGCAACAAGCCAAACAATTTAAGAGAATAAGAGGCCACTCAAATGCCTACAGCTTTCTATGTGGAGGTTGGGTTACCCCAACAATGCAAGATATAGGTATCCTCAAATCGTGTCGTCCCAGCAGGGCTAGCGGGGCCAAGTATAACAAGCAAGAAGAGCACCGATCCCTCGTAAGGCCACCATGCGTGCAAGAGAAGTACATAATAGTAGTCGGATGTTGCCATCCACTACTGCGAACGGTAACAATATCCGTGGCGGCAACCTGCAAGTCATAACTAATGTCTGGAATAAGGCTAGTATTGCACGATCTCAGGATTTTGTTCCCTCCCAATGCTTCTACCAGTTTAAGTTACCTAGATTATCCCTACAGTTATCCAGAATCACATGTCGTGGTCACATGATCATCCTCCTAGATGTCGTACCTCAGTACGGAAACGTTAAGTAAGAATCAACTTCAACACCTATAGTCCCAGTTGTGATTCCTTTCAGTGTTATACAACAAGCAAGCAAGTAATCCTGACCACACTAAGAATACAGTCCAACTACCAAGGTACCCGTGCAGGTAATCATATCATATAGCAAGAATAACATGATGGCGTCGCAATGTCATATAATTGTGGAAGTAGCACCTCAAAGTGCCAGTAGACAAGGAGCACCGTAGTACAAAATTAGGGCCAGTACCTTAAAAGGTAAGTTAGACTTATAACACGAATACAAGTAGTCATGTTAGGAACAAGGACAAATCTGTCAGTCACAAGAAGTCATTTGCCCACATCGTAGTATGAATATCAGGTCAGGTACATGGTCGGGATCTCTACTAGAATAACATCTCAAGTACGCATGGGAGCCTACAGCTTAAATCATCAAGTCGATCTATCCACTGAATCAATCTATCAGGAGTCTCCCATCTACGATGGAATAAATATCATGTCAGAAAGAATGATCACCAAATACCAAGCTAATCACTATAAATACTGCTAGGCCCTCTAGCTCACAAGAATCCTCTGAATTAATGATCATAAGCTACCAACAAACAAATCTCATAGCCATCAAGATATAGAAATCAAACCAGGTTTTGAGCATTTAGGAAGTCGAGTAAAAATTATGTAATGATGCCCTCTATATTCTCCTCATTCTGCGAAGCACTCGCACAATCATCAAAATCCAGGAATCCAAATAGTCATATTTGATCAGAATAAACATCATCTAAAAAAATGGCAAAACTATAAAAGAGTCCACTTGAGTTTATCAAATCAATATCCCGGGAATCATACTCCACATAATACTCAATCCTCAGACATATCCAAGGTCACAATCCCGATACATAGGACAACTGTCAGCCCTATCTAGCTAGACTAGGGTAACTCCTAGAATGAATGGTCAGGGGGCAAGAATATATTAATTAATGCTGCCAAAAAATGGCAAGGATTGCATGAACCGCTCTGGAGCAGATCCACAACCCTTAAACTAAACAAGGACCAGGATTGTAGACCGTCCCCCGAGTGAAACCGCACTCCTCACGCTGTCTGACGGACAAGATAGGTCAAGTAGCTAGGCGACTAATCTAGTCATGAGTCTACCTAACAGGTACTGAAATCAGGTAAACTATACTACGATCAACGTGCATGCATCTGGTTCAGCAACCAAAGGAACGGTTCTGCCTAAATCTTTGAACCAAATTTCTGATTGGGAATTCTGGAAAAATTCGACAGAGTCTGTTTTATATTCTGGATGGAAGCTCCCAGCGAATTAGGGGTAAATCCACTCGGCACAACCCACCGCAGAATCGCAAAATGAGAACACTAAGTCTCAGCTTTCAGCAGCGCTATGATGTGTGCTGGGAACCAAACCATACCCGAGACCACTAAGTCTCGACCTGCAGCAACACTATGATGCGTACTAGGAGCCAAGCCAACACATGCAACAAGAATCGTCATACAGGCCATATCAAGACCCACAGTCATATCCAAGTCACAAGCACAGTCATAGAAATAGTTAGCCAAAGCCGTCACCCAACCGCGAGTCGGACACGGGGCACATGGGGATAATCTATACATGTGAGAAGTGCTCCTGTCCTCGGAGGTGTGGATGACCTGTCCGAGTTGTCCGATACGGCCTGAACTGGTATCGAACCAAGCTATCCTAAGTTATCATCATGGCAGTTCTACTACTATGCTACAGTACTCACAGTTATACATTTACAATGACAATTGAATTAAATACAGTAAAATCCAGATAAGAGGGCAAGAGCCGTCGATGAGCAAGGGATACTTGCCTAGAGGGCTCAGCTAGGTAAGCAAATCTTTGGTGATCAGGATTCAAGCTAGCACGTCCATCGAAGTCCTCAGAACACATAATAAATAATCATTAGCTTAAAATATTAAAATAATGAAATAATCACAAGAGATGGCAGGAGGATATACTGCGTAGGTCCCGCAAGCAGTACAAGGATCTGGCATAGAAACCGAGGCATACGGATCGATACGGACACGCAAACCGAGACGTGCAGGTACATCGAGATGCGTACGAGAATTGAGATAACACGAGGATCGAAACGAACAGGAAAACATAATATGCACATAAATTGAGCAGTACATGTAGATTGAGGAATCACGAATATCGAGATGGCGTGCAAATCAATGCGACACACAAATCAAGGTATGCACGGAAATTGATACGGTACGAGATTCAAGAAATCACGCAAATCAATGTGGCACACAAGTCGACGTATGCACGTAAATCAATACGGTGTAAAGTCCAAGGTGGCACATAAACCGAGGCGGCTTGTAAATCAGTGCGTGCACGCAAATCGGATAGACACAAAAATTGAGAAGGGTACAAAGGTCGAGACACAAAAATTGAGATAATGCACAAATCGAGGCAGCACGTTGCCCGAGGCAGTACGGAAATCGAAACGTCAGTTGCCCCAAGGTTGCACGTGGATCGAGGTAGCACAAAAAATAAAATGGCACACAAATAGAGGTGCACAACAATAAAGGCAACACGTGTCCCGAGGCTGACATGCACACCGAAGCACAAGGAGAACAAGACGCATGAATCGAGGTAGCACACAGACCAATGAGCGCACTGCTCGAGGCTGCACTTGCACCGAGGTACGTGGCCTGAAGAGCACGGAGCCGAAGGCCCGCTCGCTGCTCGAGAAGCGCAGGGCCCAAGGGCGTCCCGCTGCTCGAAGCGGTGCTGGCCCCGTGTGCATCGGCTGCGCAGGCGTTGTGGCCATAGGAAACGAGAAGGAGAGGGACAGCAGATCTGGAGGAGCCGTCGGGGAAGCTCGAAAGAGTCGGTCGGCTCACCGACGGAGATGGCAGTAGTGGGGCTTGCCATCGTCGATGAGAGGAGGGGGACGTCGACGTCAGGGATGGCGGTCGCGGCTCCAGGAAGAGGGAGCTCAGGGAGGAGGCAGCCATGGGGGTGGCGCTCGTGGGTGATGGTGGAGGTGGAGGCCACCGAAAACGTCGGGGATGAACGGGAGAGAAGAGAACGAGAGTGGGGGAGAGACACTGAGCAGGAAAGAGAGGTAAGAGGGAGGGGGCTGGTGGCTGAGCCGGAGGAGTGGGGAGAGAGAGTGCACGAGAGGGAGAGGGCACTAGGAAGAGAGTGAGAAAGAGAGAGAGAGTTGAGCGGGAGAGTGGGGGGGGCTTGTCTCGAGCAAGGGAGAGAAGAGAGAGGAGAGTGAGGATGGGGGAGGAGTGCTCCATGGAGAGAGAGGGGAGTTAGGTAGGGGAGGGGGTGTTGGCTAACTGTAGGGGGAGAGAGAGAAAGTATGGGTTGGGGTTAGGAATAGATATTTTGGGGTGGGGTTGATATAGGAACAAAAAAAATAATAGTAGCAATAATAATAATGAGGATAAAATTCACCTCCAAGAAAATAATAATAAAATTTTCACAATATCCAAATTTAAAAATCCTCCAAATACAATAATACAGTCATATACCTATTTTAAAAATAGGAATTTGACAGCCTTCGGCGTCGTGGGCGAAGCGGGACGTTGAGTTGCCGGCGTCGAAAGACGTCGGCCGTCCCGTGAGGCTCTAGAGCACGCGGAGTGCTCGAGGCGTGCGTGTGGGGCGATGATGAAAAATCCAGTACGAAAAAAGATCCGCACGAAGAGTCCAAAACGAAATGACGACCGACTAAACATCGGGTGCAGGGAGACACACGATTTAATTGAGCCCACACGTGCTAAAAAAAAAGGAGTAAACATCGAGCAAGAGTAATCGAGACTGTACTAGTCCTCTTAGAAAGATACCATTATAAAATCTAGGTGTTTGAGTTTGCTTTTCTTAACTCTTTACTTTATGCAAGTTATTTTATATTGCCTGCTTACACATCAATTAGTTTGCTGCCAAATTTCTAAGTGGTGATTATTATTCCGCTGCACACACGTACTCTATTCATCCTCCGGCCCCTCTAGAGGTGTTCAACGTTCCTACAGTTTTCACCGGATTTAACCGGACCGCATCGCAGCTTAACCGCCCGGTCCGAATTTATGGGTCGAAAATATGGACCCACGGAGGGGGTGGGCTGAGCCGGTCCAGGTCGTCGATCGGGTCGAAGCCGGCCTACCGGATTTGATCGGACCTGGCCCGGGAAGGGTTACGGGCCGCCCGGCCAATCTTGCACCTTGAATTATTATTAACATTAACAAAATTAACAAAATTCTCTATTAATATTAAAATATTTATATATTTTTTAAAATTATTTAATTCCTATTAATTTATGTCGAAACCACATGACATAGCTTATTTATGACTCATTTGTCTATTTGCTTGTGGCTAATATTCCGTTTTCTCTATTAATATATACAAACACGTTAACATAATTCTCTCTTATTATTAGTGTTAGAAGACGTGAATTTTTTATATTGACCTAAAAGCCGATATGGTAGGGCGGAGGGGGAGGAGGTGGGACCCAGCTTCCGTACGGAGGGGGCTTGACACTGCCCTGCACGCCACCACCTCCGTAAATTTAGGTTGCTCGTCTGTCTCTCTCTGGGCCAAGAACTACATCTTGGGCACCGAGCTTTGCATTTCAATTCTCAACCCATCCACCCGTGGTCCTCCTTCCTTGGAAACTCACTCGCTCACCACTTCATAACTTACCATTTAATTTATTTTTATTTTTTTTTGAAGTTTCTGTTCTCATTTGTTAGGTAGGCATGGTTGCATGCATTACTGCTACTACTAATGTTGTTGTTCTTTATATCAACAAAAGAAGAAGAAGCAGCAGCAATTTTGTCAGTGCTTGAGAACAGTTTCGAGTTTGGATGTTCATGTTGTTTTTATTCTAGTCAACAAGATTTGGACGAGGTTATTCTCAACAACACATTCTACTACTAGACAGCCTCTTCTCTACTTGGATTGTATATAATCTATAGAGCTGTAGTAGTAGCCAATAAGTAGCAGCTGTA
This sequence comes from Iris pallida, assembly GCA_029216955.1. NCBI lineage: Eukaryota > Viridiplantae > Streptophyta > Magnoliopsida > Asparagales > Iridaceae > Iris > Iris pallida. The sequence goes on along the minus strand of JANAVB010016199.1, from coordinate 8,032,975 downwards.
GGTTTGAATAGAAATAGATATCTTGTAGAACATGTGACACTCATTAGTAGAGTATTTATTATTAGAGTATTATTATTATGAGATATTTTAGCGGAATATTTTAGCAAATATCCTCATTAGAAATATGAAACTAGTATATACTCACTTATTTAAAAAAATTAGCAAATGTCCTTATTCCTTTGTATAACATTTAAAAATTTAAGATAGCCTCATTATTTTAACCTAAATTTTAATTATTTTACACATAATGGGGACATTTGCTAGTTTTTATAATAAGTGAGGGTATACACTAGTTTTCATATTTGTAATTGGAACATCTGCTAAAATATTCCTATTTTAGCATATGCTCTCATTCAAAATATAGAAACTAGCATGTCCCCACTATTTCAAAAAACTAGAAAATGCCTCCATTATTTATAAATCAGCTAAAATTTTGGTTAAAAATGGGGGTATTTTTTTAATTTATTTGTTCCATACAAAGAAATGTAGACATTTATTATTTTTTTTTTAAATATATAAGAATATATGTTACTTTCTATATTTTGAATGAAAGTATTTGCTAAAATATTACTATTATTATTGATGCACGAAGGATGCATGTATAAATGTATATAGAATCTGTTACCTATTGGATATTCACTAAAAAAAATACAACCAAAGACCAATGGCGGAACGACAGTAGGAGCTGGGATGAGCTCCAACCTAAATATTTTTTTTTTCATATGCTTTTTTTTTTTCATTTGAGTCAGCTCATACTAGCACACCCTATCCCCCTTTCTTACTCCAATTCGACTTTCTAGTTCCGTCCTTGGTGACGACTCACATAGCTGGACTTTATATGAGGCTTATGAGACAGTTGTCTCAGGTCCAAAATTTTAGAGGACGCTAATTTTGTTTACGTATATATGTAAGCCTAAATTTTTATAGGCTACATAATTTTTAATAGCTTATGTAAGTTTTCTATAATTTTGGGCTATTTAAAAATTAACTACCATGTCTTAATTTTTGGGCCAAAAATTAAATTGATGGATCGAATCTATAGATTAGAAGCCACAAAAAGATTAGAAACTACGAAAAAGATTAGAACAAAGAATATCTTTTAGGTTTTATTTTGGTAGAAAAAAACATATATGGCTGCCAACTTCTTTTTTCTCTTCCTAATCTATATATCTAAAGCCATGAAAAGCTTAGACTCCTGTGGCCACCATGTTATTAGAATGAAAATATTTTTTAGGTTCCTTTTTTAGAAAGAGAGACTTGTGGCTGCCAGGTTTTTTTTTCTAAAATACCTAATTGTCAGACTCTCCAAAGATGAGACTTTGATTTATATATATATATATATATATATATATATATATATATATATATATATATATATATAAATTGTTGTTGATTGTCTTATTGGTGGCTAACTTATAATTT